>CM039314.1:59436537-59598980 GCA_022316695.1 Camellia oleifera
ACCAAATCAAGTTAGCTTGTGTGTCCAGGTTGAAAATCCCGAAAAATGCACGTACACATGGGTGTCGATTCCTGTGGACGAAATATCTATAAAATGGCAATAGTAGCGCTTGTATAGGTTACGTTTACATGGGTGCCGTCTATAGTTTCTCGCGCACGGAATATCCTTGAAAGGTTGTATTGGTTTGAGATTTCCCCCTATTTTCTATTGTAAAGGGCATGGTTTTGAGAATTGTGATATAAACCTAGCATAGCACGACTTTTGAAAAAAGGTATAAATGTTTTGGTACCGACATTGCATATGCATAAACCTTTTGGCTTTGTTAAGATTTAAAAATTGTGTTGTAGTGTTTCTACTAGGCTTTGGCTCACCTTATGTGGGAAAAATCATTTTCAGGTGCTGGTGATATGCCTCCACCAAGGACTTAGCTTGGGATGACTATGGAGCTGAAGTCTCAGTGTTGTTATTTTGTATTTAATTTTGTACAAGCCTATGATTTTATTTGTATTGAGCTTAAGACTCATTTTTAATGTACCCAAGCATTGACTTGGAAAGATATAAGCCTTTAGGGCATATGGTTATCTGTTTAGCTTTGATTTCTTTTCACATTCTTATAACACATGTTGTAGATTCAGGATGTACTATTTATGAATATATATCACATGTGCCACCTTTTGCATATCAAACTTTGATTAATGAAAGCTTATCAGCCCATTTATGTTACTATTTATTGGTTGTTATGAGATGGGTATATTGTATTTATTTTGGGGCGTTACACCATTTTTGAAGAAAAACAAAAGGAATTATATCAATTTCGCTATCCATATAGAGGAAATAATCCGGAGGAACCCTTTGAATTAGTTTCACCTGCAAACCAAAAAGATAATGGAGTCAAGTAATTATAGTCTAAAACAGTTAGATGAAACAGTTGAAAAGGAAAACGATAATGAAATAAAATACAAAATAATATTAGAAATAGTTGAACAATTAGATACGGTAGATGAAGAAATAATAGAAGAAATAAATAATGATATAATAGAATTAGAAGAAGATATCTATAAACAAATTATGATTAATTAGCTTGGGAGAAATGGAACACATTTCCCTTGAAGATTTAGAACAAATGATGGGAAATAGTGACGTAGAAAAAGAAAAAGAAAATGAAAATAATGTCCTAAAAAACTTCGAAGACATAGAGAAAGAAAAAGAAGATACTATTCTAGAAGGGTTCGAAAAAACTAATAACATTAATGATGTGGATATGGCAGTAGTAAAACAAGAAGGAAGTAGCTTGTCCGCCCTGCCTAATCCAAATCATCCAGATTTTAGAAACTTTACTAGGCAACAATTGGAAGATAACAGTAGAAATTATGTCTATAGATACAATTGTCTAAATAAAGGATCATTTGCTAGGGAAACCCCAAAATTATACAAAATTTACCTCTAGAAAGGATGTATTTTTAAGAGAAGGACCACTAAAACTAATAAGTAATACAAGATATTTATAGATATTAATTGTGCTACAAATACAAGTGAGATAATAAAATGGAAGAGAGGTATGTACCACGTTCTAAATATCTATAGCAGCAGTTGAAGTGCGCAGAGTTTTCTAAATTATATTGAACATAGCTTCACGGGTATAGTGGTAAGTTGGTACAACAACTTGAGAGAAACTGATAAAGAAAAATTATCAGTAGAACCTATCTCAAAAGGTATGTTAAACCTATTTGTAAAATGTATTGAATATGAATTCATAGGAAAATAGTGGGATGAGGATAAAAGAAAAAGAGAATGGGTCAGAAAGCTATGTAATATAGAATATATAGAAAATTATATATGTGAATACTCATATTACAACTATCAAATAGGTAGAAATAAAATTCATGTAACTATGTTTTTTTTTTTTTTTTTTCATAAATTACCATATCCTATAAATGTTAATGAAGAAAAATATGAAAAATGGTTAAAAGAATTAGGAGATGCCATAAGCGACACATTGAGCCATAGAATTAGATATCTAAGAGAATGGATGGAATAAGAATACATGAAAATGAAACAAACAAGAAACATCCAATTCATGGGGATGTGGGCTCTCAAGATGAAAAACATATAATAATAAAAAAAACATTTTGTAAAAAATTTTTAATAAACAAAAAAGAGAAAGATATAAAAGAAAATATTATACAAACCCCTATAATTTAAACAAAAGAAGAAGATCTTTTAGAAACAATAATTATTGCCCTAAAGGACGAACTTGTAATATAACAACTTGGGTTCGACCCGACCCTTCCACGTTCTTGGATCCGGGATCCGATACTCTTTATCGTTGTATGTGGGAGCTGAATGATTGGAAGAGTCGGGAGACGCATACCCCAGAAACTGGGTACTACTCAACCTCGTATTGCGTAACTAGGGTGCCGAATACGTTAACAGAGCCGAATAAGACAAGGGTCAATAGATCCGAATGAATGTAAGGTGAATAAGATAAAAGTAGGCTCAGGCCCCGAGGTCCAGGAAGTGAGTATAAATATGAGAACCGCAAATCCATAAAGGTATGTAAAAAGAATACACTTCACTAAACTTAGTAAACAAGCTTTCTTAAGTAGAGGAATTGACTTGCCCGTCGGAGTGCTAATCCCGGCACCCCCGACCGGAATATTTGTCTTTGCAAGTGACTAGCTGAGAATCAAGAGCGTCTTCCCGGATCGGAAGAGTATTTCCAACAAATCATTTCCCCACAACTGGCACCGTCTGTGGGAATACTCAAATACATCCATGGAAGGCGTGATGCAAGATTCTCCGATAGCCACCGATGCGATCACACAGAGAGTCGACCTCATCACGGCAAACATACTCGAGAAGGAAATCATTGCTTCAAGACGTGTCTTGAATGTCGATTCACAAACCGCCTCGATGCTAACCATCTTGGAACGAGCTAGAAAGACCAAACAAAGTTTGGACAGCACCGTCGCTGAGAACGAGCGCCTTCGCCGCGATCTGGCCTCGGAAATAGCAAAGCCCAAACAAACAGTGCACTAGGTCTCTAAGTGACCCCCAAGGGCAGGAAACCAACGATCTCGGGCGCGATAGCAAAACACCGACGCTCGTTGTGTTTCAACCGCTTACTTTAAAGAATTGACACAAGATGAACGTCTCCGGCGAAGTGTTCCGCACGATAACATCCATATGATATACAGCCTGCCGGAAGCCCCGGCCATACATGCAATCCAGTCTCTCCCAGGCCCTCAGCAGCAATTCACACCAGCAAAGCGACCCTGAGAATCACCAAGCATCACCTTCGACGATTATGATTTGATCGGCGTAACGCTCCCTCACATCGATCCACTGGTTGTCGCGCTACGCGTTAACCGGTTCACCGTCGAACGCGTTCTTATAGATCAGGGCAGCACTTCCGAGGTCATGTATTATAAAACCTTCATCAAACTCGGTTTCACTGAATCAGATCTGACCCCGGCCCCTTATCCACTATTCGACTTCAATGCCAATCCCGAATACCCACTGGGAAAAATCAGCCTACCCGTCCGAGCGGGTTCCCGAACGGTGGATGTAGAATTCCTGGTCGTCCGACTGCCGTCGCCGTACAATCTCATTATGGGGTGATCGTGGTTGCATACCTTGCAGGCCGTCCCAAGCACCTACCATCGATTGTTACGTTTCCCAACAGAACACGGCATTGAGCAGATCTGCGGCTCCCAAATATCGGCACAAGCATGTTACCTCTTGGCCGCCAAAATGCCAAAGGAATTGCAGGTAAACTCCATCGAGGCACCCAATCAGGAAATCCTGGATGACATCGGGCGGCAGCCAAATGAAAAGGCCACAGAAAGCTTAGACCGAGTTGACATTGACGGAATCCCGGAAAAGTTCTTCATGATCGGCACCTCGTTACACCAAGCCGATAGACAACAGCTGATCTCCTTTCTACTTACCAACCTCGACGTCTTTGCGTGAACTCCGTATGAGATGCCGGGTATAGACCCCTCAGTTTCACAGCACCACCTGAACGTCGACCCCACTTGCAAGCCCGTCATTCAGAAAGGCCGTCGGTCTGCCGCAGAACACACTGCTGCCGTCATAGAAGAAGTCGACAGATTGCTTGACGCCGGGGCAATTAGAGAAGTCACCTACCCTACGTGGCTCTCCAACACAGTGGTAGTGAAGAAGAAAAATGGAACTTGGCGAGTGTGCGTCGACTTCACGGATCTGAACAAAGCTTGCCCCAAGGACTGCTTTCCCCTACCTAGAATCGACCAACTCGTCGATGCCACGGCACGCCACCAACGCATGAGTTTCCTCGATGCTTATAGAGGCTACCATCAGATCGCTACGCATCCAGATGACCAGGACAAAACTGCATTCCTCACCCCAAGAGGGACCTACTGCTACAAAGTTATGCCTTTTGGGCTGAAGAACGCAGGGGCAACTTACCAAAGGCTGGTCACCGCCATGTTCAAAGAACAACTCGGCCATACCATGGAAGTCTACATCGACGATATGGTGGTCAAGTCCAAAGAACAGGAGGATCACATAGCCGATCTAGAGAAGACATTCGGCATCTTGCGCAAATATAGAATGAAACTGAACGCCTCGAAGTGCGCGTTTGGAATCGGCTCAGGCAAATTCCTGGGTTATATCGTCAACCACTGCGGAATCGAAGCCAACCCGAGGCAAGTCACAGTGATCTTGGAACTCGGTTCCCCCTGATCAGTAAAAGAAGTCCAAAAGTTGATGGGGATGGCCGCTGCACTCAATAGATTCATCAGTCGGTCAACAGACCGATGCAGACAATTCTTTCAGACGTTACGTCAAGGCAAAGCTTTTGAATGGTCCGCCGAATGTGAAGCAGCTTTCACCAGGCTCAAGACTTACCTCCGGTCAGTGCCTCTCTTGACAACACCAGCTGCCGGTGACCCTCTCATTCTGTATCTAGCAGTCTCTGATAGGGCCGTTAGCGCCGTATTATTAAAAGAAGAAGAAGGGCAACAGCGGCCAGTGTATTATGTGAGCAAGGCAATGGTCGATGCCGAGACACGTTATCTTCCGCTGGAAAAACTCATTCTAGCCCTGGTCATGGCAGCAAGAAAACTGATGCATTACTTCCAGGTGCATAGCATTGGGGTGATAACAGAATACCCCCTCCGATCAGTAGTACGAAGTGCGGAAGCATCAGGACGTGTTTCAAAATGGGCTCTTGAACTCGGCCAATATGACATTCAGTTTTTACCCAAAACCGCAATCAAGGGACAGGTGCTTGCCGACTTTGTGGTTGAATTCACAGGCGGGCTTTCCGACCTTAAACCTGCCGACGTTCTTCCAAAGGCTGAAGTTCGAACAAAGTCGAATTGGAGAATTTATGTCGGGGATATTTGGCAGCTATACTGTGATGGATCGTCTAATCAGCGGGGCTACAGCGCCGGCGTTGTAATCATGTCTCCCGACGGCGCAATAATAAAGCAGGCCGTGAAGCTTGGCTTTGAAGCATCAAATAACGAGGCCGAGTATGAAGCCCTCTTAGCCGGCCTACGAAATGCACATATTCTTGGCGCTCGGCGTTTGCTAGTGTTTTGTGACTCCAAATTGGTCATCAACCAGTTAAAGGGGGAGTACGCTGCAAAAAAATGACCGTATGGCTGCCTATATGAAAACAACCAACTCTTTGCTAATGAAGTTTGACCATCACGAACTGAACCAAATAACACGTGATCAGAACACACACGCCGATGCCCTGGCATGCCTAGCCTCCGCCATCAATTCTGAACTCAAACGGACCATTGAAGTAGGTTTCATCCCGGAGCCGAGCATTGGCCCTTCGGAGGAGATCCACATTAATATTATAGAATCCGCACCAAGTTGGATGGACCCCATAATCGGATTCCTCTCTTCTGAACAACTCCCAGAGGACAAAAAAGAAGCACATAAGCTACGCAATAAAGCCCTGCGATACTATCTGGATCCATAGGGAGGGCTTTACAAAAAGTCCCTCTCTGGTCCCTAATTGGAATGCGTACACCCGGATAAAGTGGAGGAACTTCTAACTGAGATACATGAGGGCAGTTGTGGAGCCCACTCCGGAGGACGCTCTCTCGCCCATCGAGCTATAACACAGGGGTATTATTGGCCGACAATGAGAGCCGACGCAGAAAATTATGTTAAAAGATGCGAACAGTGCCAAAAGTTCTCCCCACTAACCCATTTGCCCGCCGAAGAGTTGAACTCTATCACCAGCCCCTGACCGTTTGCTCAATGGGGGCTTGATATTGTAAGACCGTTGCCCAGGGCCCCAGGAAACAAGTGATTCCTAATCGTAGCAATAGATTACTTTACAAAATGGGTCGAAGCGGAGGCTCTAACGCACATACGGGATTCCGACATAAAGCGATTTGTATGGAGGAACATCATTACGCGATTTGGCATTCCAAGAGCTCTCATCTCAGACAACGGCACCCAGTTCGATTGTGGCGTATATCGAGAACTATGCGGCAAATACGGTATCACGCCCTACTTCTCTATGCCCGCCTACCCCCAGAGCAACGGTCAAGCCGAAGCCTCAAACAAAACCATCTTGGACGGCATCAAAAAGAGGCTGGAAAAAGCTAAAGGCAAATGGGTCGAAGAATTGCCAAGTGTATTGTGGGCGCACAGGACAACTCCGAGGAGGTCCACCGGAGAAACGCCGTTCGCCCTATGCTTTGGAACCCAAGCAATTTTACCCCTAGAAATCGACTTCCCGACTTTGAAATCACAAGCCTTTGATACGGGCCGAAATGACATGATGCTCGCCCTGGACCTGGATCTAATCGAGGAACGAAGAGACCGCGCCCTGGCCTCCATGGCTCGGTATCAGCAGCAGCTCGCTAAGTCATACAATCAACGAGTTCAGTTGCGTCGCTACACTCCAGGAGAGCTGGTCCTAAAGAAAGTACTTCCAGCCGACCGGAGACAGGCCGATGGAAAGCTGGGCCCGAATTGGGACGACCCCTATCAAATAGACTCCATTGCAGGAACAGGGGCATATCGGCTCTCGGACATGTCAGGAAGAAGCCTGCCACGGCCTTGGAATTCAACGCACCTACGAAAATTTTACCAATGACCCGATTTGTGGGCTTGGTACTTGTACATACTCTACCTTAATGAAAAAGTTGCTCGTTTTCATGCTTCAGTTCATATGCTTCTTGATGACCAAATAAGTCTCCAGATTCGGAGCGCCCTTCGTGGATATCACGATTGGTCGAATGAGTCTCCGGATTCGGAGCGCCCTTCGTGGACATCACGATTGGCCGAATAAGTCTCCGGATTCGGAGCGCCCTTCGTGGATATCACGATTGGCTGAATAAGTCTCCGGATTCGGAGCGCCCTTCGTGGAGATCACGATTGGCCGAATAAGTCTCCGGATTCAGAGCACCCTTCGTGGATATCACGATTGGCCGAATAAGTCTCCGGATTCGGAGCGCCCTTCGTGGACATCACGATTGGCCGAATAAGTCTCCGGATTCGGAGCGCCCTTCGTGGATATCACGATTGGCCGAATAAGTCTCCGGATTCGGAGCGCCCTTCGTGGAAACCACGATTGGCCGAATAAGTCTCCGGATTCGGAGCGCCCTTCGTGGATATCATGATTGACCGAATAAGTCTCTGGATTCGGAGCGCCCTTCGTGGATATCACGATTGGCCGAATAAGTCTCCGGATTCGGAGCGCCCTTCGTAGATATCACGATTGGCCGAATAAGTCTCCGGATTTGGAGCGCCCTTCGTGGATATCACGATTGGCCGAATAAGTCTTCGGATTCGGAGCGCCCTTCGTAGATATCACGATTGGCCGAATAAGTCTCCGGATTTGGAACGCCCTTCGTCGTTGGCACGATTTAACTAACCAAATACATGGTTCCTACATTGGAGCCGATCAATGTATTTCCGAACGTCTACATCACGCAGTTCAAAAGCTGACAATAAATTGACATAGGGCGTTTAATTACACGCAAAACATTTCAAAATCTGCTAATAAAAAATCTATTTATTCGAAGACCGCTATACATTTCGATACATTTCGAGCATTCGATAAGATGGTCCTATTTACTCCACATTGTGGCGCACTCAGTAGGCATCTTCGTCGTCACTTTTCTCAATATCGAAGTCGGAATACGGAAGGTAATGCCGATGATATAGGGGCGAAGCCGAATTTATGCCCACCGATCCAAGAGCATCCACAGTTTGAAGAGCCTTGATCCAGCCATGCCTGAAACCATGGTTTTCGCATCGGCAGACCTCCTCCGCTAGGTCCGTTTTGGCCTTCCTCATCCCGGCTTTCACGCCGTCCTTATATCCGCTCTCATAACCCGGGGCCTCCCGGTTCGCCCTCTCCCCCATGATTTTTGTTTGACCGTCCACCACCGACTTGGCCGCTCGAACATTCTTTAGCTCCCGAAGCTCATTCTCAGCTTTTTGCGCACGAGCCTCCAGTCTGCGATTCTTTTCGTTGATCTTCTCGTTCTCGCGGCGGGCTTCGTGCAGACGCATCCCGATCTCATAAGCGCTATACAGTCCTTTGATAGCCCTGTGAATGCCATCCCGAAAAACTTCGAAATCTCGACGCCCGACCATCGACTGTTGTACCTCTGGCGGAAAAATCTGCCGGGCGAACTCGACCGCCACATCCAGGTCTTTAATTATAGAATCCGCTTCCGTCATTGGTCTATTCTTCACGCGAACCGCAAAACTCAACGGTCGTGGCTCCGCGTCTAGCTCAACCGAGGGTCGTGGGCGCGGGGAACCTCCTCGTGGTCCGTCCTTTCGGGGTGATCTGCTTCGACGACTGGGGGACCGCTCTTTTTCCCGATCCACGGACGCTCTCCTTCCCGTGCGACTAGGCTCGTTTCTGCGACTCATTTCAATCTCAAAACCCAGCCAAAGTTGGCCTCTGCCAGGTCTAGTTCAAGCCTGAATAAGGAACGAGTTAAACTATTGGCATGAACTCGCCCATTTATTCTGGGGTACATGCGGCTCCCCCGAGAGAACGTCAAAAGTCGCACGCCCCTTCTCCAATCTATTAGGCTGAATGTCAAGCGCTATCGCTGGGGCAAGGGCTAGATTCATCAACCTAGACGGCTGGATTTTCAAACAATCATGCCGAGTAATTTATACCTTGACCAGCCCCCGATTCAGAGCCATCGGCTCATTCGGCCCATCGCTCGTGCCCTGGCCAAGGCAAGGGCAGATTCATTAATCTATTAGGCTGAATGTCAAGCGCTATCGCTGGGGCAAGGGCTAGATTCACCCACCTAGATGGTTGGATTTTCAAACAATCACGCCGAGTAATTTATACCTTGACCAGCCCCCGATTTAGAGCCATCGGCTCATTCGGCCCATCGCTCGCGCCCTGGCCAAGGCAAGGGCAGATTCATTAATCTATTAGGCTGAATGTCAAGCGCTATCGTTGGGGCAAGGGCTAGTCATCGACCTAGACGGCTATATTTTCAAACAACCACACCGAGTAATTTATGCCTTGCCAGCCCCCGATTCAGAGCCATCGGCTCATTCGGTCCCTCGCTCGCGCCCTGGCCAAGGCAAGGGCAGGTTCATTAATCTATTCGGCTCGAGACATTTTCTATGTAGACAATCAATAAGCCATAAGCCCGAACAAAAATGTCAAGATTCATTCATTTATATAGTCGGCTCGCGACATTTTTTATATATACAAAATCAATACAAAAATGTCTGATAAAGCTTAACAATACATTTGTAAAATCCTAATACAGTTGTAAGTTCTTAATACATTTATGAAATCTAAGCCATTCGCCCAGCTCAGCCTTCGGAATCAGTCTCCAACGGCTCGACATCCACTTGCTCATACGGCACTGGTATAGTCAGTGAAACTCCAGCTGCAGCAAGGGCTTTGTGCCAGCCGTGCTTGAACCCCCTGTTTTCGAAGCGCGAGACCTGGTCCACGTATTCGGCGAGCCCAGCATCTTTTCCGGCTTCGAATGCTTTGGAAGCAGCCGCCTTCACGATAGCCAACTCAGCCTCCAGGCTGGCAACCGCCTTCTGGGACAATCCCAGCGCCCTTTCTCTCACGTCTGCCCTATTCTTGGCGTCCGCTTGGAATTGATCTGCAATACGAGCCTTTTGTACCTCGGCCTCGGCACGAGAAGCTTCCTTGTCCACTCTCAAAGCTACATCCTCGGCCCTCTTCCTCTGGCCCTCTACTTGCTTTCGTAGGCGGCCAATCTCTTTGACGGCGTCAAGTTGCTGGCGTCCCATGTCGGCTATCCTGCCGACGGTCTGCAAAAGAACCCAAAAAACTTAACCTCAACAGTACTTGGATAAGGAAAAGGAAAGTCAAAATACGTACCAGAAGTGCCGATTGCGCGGCCAATGCTGTTGCATTTATATCTGGTTCCACCCGGAAAGCCTCGACATCAGACGGCAATGACACGAAAGTAGCCACACTGAATGCGACCTCTAGATCTTTAAGTGCCGAAGCGTTAGAGGAAATCGGCATGCCCTTTACCATTGGACGAATGACAAAAGGAACAGCCTCACTAGACCCCTCTAATCGAGGACGCTTACCACCTTGTTCGTCTGAGCCGGCCTTAAGGTCAGCGGCGCGTTTCCCTGCCTTTTCCTCAACGTTTCGGCCGACTCCCCCAACCAACGGAGATTTGGCATCCCGACCTTTTTCTGTCTCCTCTATAACCCCCAAAGACTCAGCATTGACAACAGGCAGGGGAAGTCGAGATTCGGTGGTGGGCGGCATCTCGGACGAAAGGCCCTCCGCCCTTCGCCGTGCGGCTAACCTCTCCGCATTCGCCTTTTTGGAAAGCTTTGTCAGACTCATTCCGGCCATATCTGCGGAGTTCGAGACGGGAAGATCCTCTGTGTGTCGAAAAACATCGGCAGAAGGAAGATTCCCTGGTCCCGACGTAAATAAAGGGGCGGCGGAATCCAATACTTCCTCAAACTCGGCCTCGGATTGATCTGATTCGGCGATATCAACTACCTCGTTCCGTTCCGAATCGGACCCTTCAAAGCCTATCTGCCTCAAGTTTTTGAAGTCAGACAGAATAAGAGCAGTAAGGGAATCTTCACCCTTTGGAATCGGTATGTTTTCTGCCGCCGAGAAGGTTGTGTATGTCGGTTCGTAACAAAGCAGAATATGAGCCGCCCTCCCCTGTTTCTGAAGACTTCGCCGGCCGAAATACCTAAGAGCGACCCTGATATCTGAAAGGGTGACGTCGTGGGTTGAAGGTAATATCTTTTTCAGACCCCTTCCTGCACGAAACGAAGCCGTGAGATTTCAATGAAATAGGTTCTACAATAAAAATGAACACACGACAAAAACAAGGGGATACTCGGCGACCTGGCTCGCCCCTCCGTCTAGGAACAGGGTCGACACGATCTTTCCCCTCGCCGAATTCCCAGTTACCCTGGACAACGACCATAACGTCATCAACTCGTTTCCCAGAGCTGGAAAGCACAGTGATTAGCTGATGGTCGGTGTCCTTAGCTCTAAGGAAGTAACGTCCTTGCCGGCCGGAGGACTTAGCCAAGGCATAGCAGTGCCGGATAGCCGGAATGCCAAGGTGAATTCCAAGGCGACGATTCAACGCTACAACCCCCATTATAATTCTAAAGAAATTCACGTTAGGTTGAGAAGGGATTAAATCCCAATGGCGAAGCACAGTCCTAAGAAACGGATGCAAAGGGAAGCGGACTCCACCCTCCACGATTGACAAAAGAGGAAAGACGATTGAGGATTCGTCCTCCCTCTCCATGTCAAGGGTATCGTCTGCCAAAAGCGACAGACGGACGTCATCAGGAATAGAGAAATGGCATCTAAAACCAGCGATTCGATTTGATGAAAGGAGGTCTTTCAAATGTTTCGCCATGCCCTAAGGTTGACACAGATATGCCAAAGAATAAAATGGGAATACTTCTCAAAGCAAAGAAGTGGAAAACTTACAGAGGGAGAAAAAGATATTGGAGGAGACAAAATTGCAAGAACGATCCAAAAGGCAACCTAGTGACCAGTATTGTGGAATGTGAACCCGAAGGGACGCTAATCTTTAAAATCACAATGAATAGGCATGCACGACGAGACGGGAAGTCGGTATGACAACCAAAATGGGGTGTACTTAGACGAATGTTGTGTGGGCTCGATTGCCAAAATTTTGGTGTATTCAGAACCCGGAACCAAGCACTCCGGCCAACAGTATCTATATTGGGATATGTGAAGCCGCCTAACCAGTTCCAACTTTTCCAATTCAAGACCAAACACGCCGATTAACTACCGTCAATAGGGAGTTCGGGGAGCAATTGTGGGAGCCGAATGATTGGAAGAGTCGGGAGACGCATACCCCAGAAACTGGGTACTACTCGGCCTCGTATTGCGTAACTAGGGTGCCGAATACGTTAACAGAGCTGAATAAGACAAGGGTCAATAGATCCAAATGAATGTAAGGTGAATAAGATAAAAGTAGGCTCAAGCCCCGAGGTCCAGGAAGTGAGTATAAATATGAGAACCGCAAATCCATAAAGGTATGTAAAAAGAAATACACTTCACTAAACTTAGTAAACAAGCTTTCTTAAGTAGACGAACTGACTTGCCCATCGGAGTGGTAATCCCGGCACCCCCGACCGGAATATTTGTCTTTGCAGGTGACTAGCTGAGAATCAAGAGCGTCTTCTCGGATCGGAAGAGCATTTCCAACAAATCATTTCCCCACATTGTATATACTCATTTTTGTCTTGTTGTTGTTGAGTTGGCTATTTAGAGTTGTTGGTTGTGTAGTGAACAGGTCGGTATTTCGTTTTTCAAAGGAGCTCATGCTTGTTTTTCTTCATAATCGCTCGAGCCGTCTTTCCTTCACTCGAGTGGCCTTTGGGTTCTCTCAGTACTTTTGCAATCTGCAAAACTTTTGAGAGCTGGGTGATCTTCACTTGAGCAGTGTTCTGTAGTCTGCAAAACTTCTAGGAGGGGCTCATTATGTGCCAGAGCCATGTTTGGTCGCTCGAGTAGTGTTACTTTCTTGTGCCTGACACTTAAACGGTGATTTGGTCACTTGAGCGATCTGTGCGTATATCAGATTGAGGAAATGTCATTTTCTATCACTTTTTACTCTCTCTCTCTCTCTCTCTCTCTCTCTCTCTCTTTAAAACATCTCAAAACCTAATTTTTTCACTTACACTCTCTCTAGTTATTGTCTAAACCCTCTCATACAGTATTGATTTTACTACCATAGTTCTTTAGAGTAAAACATAGAGCTCATAAAGGAGATTAATCTAATCAGAGGAGATTTCATTTTTGGCTCCGCCAAACTTCAACACTTGTTCTCTTCTTCTTCTAATCTTAATGTAGGGATTTCTTCAATTCTTGTATGATTCTTAGCCTTGTTATTTGCTCTTTAAAAGGGAATACTGATTGAGAGATATGGATTTTGATTTAGGGTTTTGATTTTGAAAATATAGAAAGAGGGGTTTTCAAATGGGTTCTTAAGAAAGGTTGTGGAAATGAATATATTGTTGAGTTATGTTGAAATATTGAAAAATTCTCCTAAAAATGAGGTTTTGAAATTGTAGACACCCCATTTTTGATAGCCCTTCAAGACTTGGATGTTCTTGTAGGTACATCTGATGACGAGTTTGTTTGCTCGCCGAACGCTCGAAGTCCTCAGCGGAACGCCACAGCTTTGAGCATTTCAAACCCTGCATCCATTTTGTCTCATTTTTGGACCATGCCTTGGTCTTTGCAGCCTGCAATCTCTAGTGGCCTGCCGGCCATCCATGGAGGATGCCGGCCAGCAATTCTTGTCTGCCGGTCATTGATGAGCCTTGCCGACCATCAATGATGCCTTGTCGGCCACCAGTCTTTTTTGCAGATATTTTATGCCAGCTGTGCCAGCTATTTGCATAGATGCTTGCATCTGTCGACACGTGGAGGGCTGGATCTCCTTGTTTAGAATTTATGTTTTCTATATATAGGGACCCCCTCTCTCATGTTTTGAGGTTAGAAGATTTCAAAGTCAAAAATTTTCTTTCTCTAGATTTCTCTCTCTCTTGCAATTTTGTGCTCACTTACCTAGTTATATAACTCTTTTGCATACACATCCTTAACCAAAATTAATCACCTTTCAGCTGAGGTCCCTTAAGGTCTTATTGGAGCTCTTGAAGGTGGTTTTGACTTGTATTTGTGCCTAAAGTTGTGCTTGGCTTCAAGAGGTATAACACGTGTCTTTTAACTTGTTTTAGTACACTTGTTTTTCTATCTTTTTCCACTATTTTTGGGCCATTTTTAAGTTGTAAAAATCTCTATTTTAATGGGCTGAAATTGGTGTTTTAAGTCATTTAAGGTTAGGGGGGTGTCTCACCCTTCTTTATTCCTTACTTCTAAGGCTTTTGCACCTTTGTTTCCCACTTTCAAACCAATCTTTTTTGGGCTTTTAATCACTGAATTTCAAAGTATCCAAAATTGGAGGTGTTAGCCTCCCTCATTGTGTCTTGTTTGCTAGCCTAGTTAATTCAATATGTTAGCATGATTTTCTAACTTTTTGTATCTATATTCCAGCATGTTTTTGCCTTTGTTTTAGACTACTTTAGCTCTGTTTTGGGCTGTTTGGGTTAGTTGAGTCTTGTTTTGCATGGTTGTAGTGTAAAGGTCCTCACAAAAATGGTATTTTAGGCCATTAGGCACCTCTTGTTTGAGTTGATTGCATGCTTTGGTGTTATTTTGCACTTGATTTCAGCACTTATAAGCTCTGCAACCTCCCTCATTTCTTGATTTTTTAATTTTCTTTGAGCGTTGTTTCAAACTTGGGATTCTTTAAGCTTGAGATTGAGGTTCATACTTAATGGTTTAATCCTCTTTTGAGGGTTAATTACCAACAGCATTAAACTTCTCTCATGCCTTAAACTACCCCTTGTTTCACACTTTCTTCCCTTTAAAGGACCTTAATTCACCTTTTGGACTTAATTGGATTATGGAATGGTTGGTAAAGTTAGAATGAGTAATTAAAACTTGGAACTAAAAGTGAGCCAAGAAAAGAATTTGGTTGTGTTTTTGATGTGTTCAATCGGACGTTAATTGAACACATGGAACTTGGACCATTTCATACTTGTTAGTGATGAAATGATCCAAGTCTCTAAGGTCAACTTCTTCCCTTGATCTTTCATAAAAGGGAGGAGGTTTGTGTTTCATTTTGCATTTATTGAACTTGCACCACTTGAGTCACAATCCATCATGCAATGAAATTGCTTGAATTGGTGGTTTGTGGCTTAAGTTCACCTTTCCTTGGATTTGTTCATGAAAAGGAGGGGTGAGTTGTGCAAATAATCTATGGGAATGCCTTCCTTTTGCTCTGTTTGTCCTATGTTGTAGCAGGTGAAATAGTGCATCAGTGGCCGGCTGGCCACCATCCATGGCTAGTAGGTGGCTAGCCGTGCACCATAGATGGTCGGCAGGCCACTCCCATGGCCAGCACCTGGCCGGCAATCTTTCCAGTGGCTAGCTGGCCACTATGCAAATATCAGCAGAGAATTGGTAAGGTGGAGTAGAATGATTATGGAAATGTTCAACTATGTAAATAGAGGCTTCCAAGAGCAAAAGCGGAGGTCTATTCGGGCGGAAACCGAGCATGCACATTCACATATTTCATTTCCCGAGGTGGAGCAATAATTAGTTTAGTGTAGTTACTTAATTAAATTATTAGTTGCAATTGCTTTGTAATTACTTAATTAGTTAGCTTACTAATTAATTCATTCAATTGTTGTAATAAGTAGTTTAATTAGCCTAATTAGCTTAATTAGCTTATCCCTAATTAGTTTCTAGTTAGTTTTGCTTTATTCATTCAGACTTTCTGTCGCGAGAGCGTAATGTAATAATGTGCATGTCTTCCAACCCCACGTCTTTCTCCCTTTTATTTATCTGCTTTTGATGGTTAGATTAGGGACATATTTTTCAATTAGCATACCTTATGCTTGCATCCATTCATCTCATCTCGCATGCATCGAGGCTCGGTTGATCATTCTAACTGCATTGTCATTTCAATTACTTTGTTGAATACGTGCTTAGACTGCATGCTATTTAAATTGAATCATATTCCATATTAGTAGCCGAGCCTATTAATTGCATTCTTTGCATGTGTTGCATTCGACGTCTTGTATAGTTAGGAAACATACATGTTTTTCTAACTCATATGTTCTTAGCTTGGAGTACTAGGTGAGTTTTATTCTTCAGCATACTTGCATGAGTGTGAGTTATTGCCATCTCTAGCATGCTTGCCATGAGGCTAAATGCTTACTTGTTAAAACTGCTTGAATGCCTATAGATGAAGGCTTGTTGTTTGAATTGGAACGATTCAACGAATATATGTTTTAAGCCCACTATGTCTAGTGGCAAATTCACAATTTTTAAGCCCACTATGTTTGGTGGCAAATTCACAATTCGCAAACTTTATGCCCACTTGAGGTAGCAAATTCAAACCATTTTCACCAAAACAAACATGAAGTTGAATTGTTCCAACTTGAGCAAACTAGTCTATACTTGCTTGTGCACATCACATAGTAAAACTAGCTTAATAACTGGAACAAGAGCACATAATGTTTATAAAAAATCATATCATGATTAGTAGAGGCTGATCTTTGATCGGGCGAGCGGGGGTGCTCAATCCATGACCTTCCCCTCTCGTATCCAAGTTCCCAAGCTGAGGTAACTTTGGTGATGACGGACACATGGCCTTTGGCATGAGTCATGGGTTTCCTAAATTTTCCCAAAAATAAAATATTTAGGTGGTGACTCTGCATCTGGCAAAGCACTCCATTTTTGGCAATTTGATTCAAAATCGATTTTTCAAAAGATTTTCCAGATTTGAACTCTTTGGTGTTTATCAATTTCACATTGCACTTGTGAGATTAGATTCAGAACCGTAGGAGTCTGAATTGTAGGGCTTTTTTTCAAACTTCTGAAAGGGGGCATGAGAAAAGCCAAGCTACAATTTCTGGTGACTCTGCTGGGGATTTAGACAATTTGACTTGAACTCATGATATGACATTTTATCTACGCTTATGTGTTTCTTTGCATTTACAGTTGCATTGGTGCGCCTAAGTCACTATGTTTACCATCGGCTATTCCTGAACGGTTTGCCGTAGGCTTGCTTGGAAAAGCTTGCCAAAAAGCTGACTGGTTGCAGGCTCTGCCACGATGGGAACACAACCCTAGGATCTGAGCTACCGTTGTACCGTTTGATCCTCCTTTCACTTCTGGGTGTTAGGTGTAAGAGGTATATTAGGTAGTCTTGGTGAGGTACCCTTTTTTTGACCAATCGGCCTAGTTGCATATCGAAAGCCATAGAGACTGGTCCAAGCTAGGATAGGTTGTTCACTTGAATGCAGGACTGTGTAAAACCGCTTTGCTTGAATAGTTAACCCTAGCTCCCGACGAAACTAGGACAGAGTAACTCTACCCCATCATAGGGGTGTTTTTGCTCTCACTTAACTGGTATGTGCTTTTAGAGTGAAACTCTACAGGAATGTATATATCAGTTGCAAGTTTAGGTATTAGTTTTTGGGAGCAGAAATTAGTGCTGAGTGCAGTTCTACAGCTTATGATTGCAACTGTGTGTTGTAGTATCTGAGCCGAGGTGTTGTGCAGTTTCTGATTTTTTTCTTTATTTCTTTTGCAAGGTAGCTTTTCACAATTGCTTTGGACGATTCTATTACCCCCCAATCACTCTGGACCCGCGTAAGGAGACTTTATAGATCCAGGGATCTTGTTAGGGGACAGCTAGTGTTTGCTTCACTCCCATTGGTTACGAGATGGAGAAGGGTTAGGCATAACTCACCAGTCTTGCAGTCACCTTTTACTTCACTTGCACCCAATCAGGCTCAATCTTCTGCTTCCACTCTAGTAAGAAATTATTCGCCAGTTCTGATGGCCCAACATCCCCCGATAGGCATGGAAGACATGCTCCGTCATCTCCAGCAAACCATTGAAACCATGCAGCTGGACACTGCTCACCAAGCTGAAGTCAAAACCCACGAAGCAAAAGTGATGAATAGGCTACAGCAGTAGCAACCACAGCAAATAGCAGCTTCTGCTTCCCATGCACCTCCTACAGGCATTCCAGCACCCAGAGTCACTATCACTGTCAATATCCAAGAGAATCTGGGCATTCCGGTAGATCTGATCCCACCGCAAACCTTTAAGGCACCAGTGTACCAAACTGAGGCGCCATTTGAATTTGAGGTTGACCCTACTGCACTGAAAGTCAACAAGCTAGAAAAGCTTTTCAAGCGGGCACAAGGCGTGAACTTAATCCCTGACATCGATGATGGATACACAGACTCCGCAGTAACTCTGCCGGACAGATTCAAGATGCCACACATAGACCGATTCGATGGCTCCGGGGATCCCATGGTCTATTTGCGGTTATTCTCAGATATTCTGCGGCCAATAGGCCTCACCAGACTTCAAAAGCTGTCACTTTTTTGCCGAACCCTGTCGGGTATAGCAGCCATCTGGTATGCAAAGTTGGAAGAATCTGTGAAATGGAGCTGGGAGGAAATGACTGAGGCCTCCATCGCGCAGTACTCCTACAATACCCAGATCGAGGTCACAACTCGTGATCTTGAAGTGACCCAACAGGAGCCAAATGAGGGCTTCTCGGACTTTGTGACCCGATGGAGGGCTAAGGCCTCGATGATGACTATCAGGCCATCCGAGAAGGATCAAATCAGAATGGTGGTCCACAATCTGCAAGGGAGATTATTACAGAAGATGATAGTCTTGCCATTGTTTACATTCGCTGAGCTCCACTAGATAAGGGTGCAGATTGAAGATGCGATGAAACAGGGTTTGATTGCCATGAGAAGGAACAACTCAAGAGGCCCTTTACATGCAGCTCCAATGCAGCCACGAGTGGTAGCACCTCTACACGGCCTTCGGATGTGAGCATGGTCAACACCACACCCAAGACCGCCAACCCTTTCACAAGTATATCCAACACAACTCCACAAACCTCAACCACCTAGGCCTGATCTCAAAGGGTCTTTACCCTGCTCTACATGCCTTTATCTAAAACCCTAGGGGTCCTAATCAAAAAGGGGCATCTTAAGCCACTAGAGTCTCGCCCTCTACCCAATTCTCTCCCTCTAAAACACAACCCAGCCAAATACTGTGCTTTTCACCAACAGCACGGTCATGACACTGATCAATGCTATAGGCTGCGTCATGAGATTCAAGATCTCATCGACAATAAGGTGATAACAGTTCCCTAGAAACCCAATGTCACTATAAATCCTCTCCTACCACATAAT
The DNA here is from genome assembly GCA_022316695.1 of Camellia oleifera. Taxonomy (NCBI): domain Eukaryota; kingdom Viridiplantae; phylum Streptophyta; class Magnoliopsida; order Ericales; family Theaceae; genus Camellia; species Camellia oleifera. The sequence continues at coordinate 59,455,861 of CM039314.1, forward strand.
CAAGTCTCTCCACCCCAGCATATAAACCTCATTCACACATTAGCCGTCCCTTATGACCCCAGTGTATATATCACCCCTTCCCACCTACATAAATCGGGGTTGTTCATCCTTGAGAGCACGGACTTGTGCATGATGAACACAACTACACTCTAACTTGAACCCGTGGTGGTGACAGTGGTAAATGAAGGCAGGTCAGCCTTGGTGAAAAATGTCAGTCTATTGCCCGAGGGCTTTGAGGACTTATCTGAAGGGCTGTAAAACCCGTACTGCTATATTGTGCAAATCAATCAAGCTAAGCCAGAAGTAGTTTGAGACGATGGCCCAAGTCAGGGATTAGATGATCTGGCCGACCTAGAGGAGGACATAGACAATTTGCAGTTCTTTGATGAACAAGATCAAGGAGACATGCATATTGATTGGTTTGATCTGAATGGGCTGACAAACAATTCTGGGTGGCTAAGTGATGAACCTGATAGAGATGAGGGAACTGAATTGAAGTTGGAAGAACAAAAAGCGAGAATCGCTGCAATGGCCGGAATGGCCGATGGGAAAAGTAAATTGCCAGAAAACACTGATGTAGAACAATTGGCTTAGGAACTGGGCATTGTTAGTACTGTACATACAGAGCAGGAAGCTACACTGAAGCACTTTGAGCAAGAAATGGGTGAAAATGACCAGAAAGCTGGAAAAGCTCAACACCTTGTGAGGAAGATTTATGATGATAAGGTAATCCGAACGGACCCGGACAAATGCTTGTCAGCTGCCGAAGAAATCTGGTGGGATGACAACGACCTACAACTAGCTCATACTGATGAGGATTAGGGTGAAGACTTTCCTGACAACACTTGGTATGTGAAAGAGGTCGACCATGTGATGAGAAGTGGCTGATATTTTAAACCACCACATTTAGACCAACCCGAGGCCTTCAGGAAGGATAAAGGAGTCGAGAAGCAGAAGGAAAAATAGTTGGAAGAAGAAACTGTGTTGAAATAGTTAAAGAAGATTTAAGCTGATATATCTATCTGGGGTCTGCTTATGGCTTCGCATGTGCACAGACAAGCTGTATTGTCGACGATGGATAAAGCTAAGTTGTCCATCGACACTACCCCAGAACAATTGGTAGGATTAGCCTTCTCGGGAGGCACTGCGCCAACTCGAACCTTCTTGAACAAGGAACTGCCACCGAAAGGCTTTGCACACAACAAGCTTTTATACATATCAGTGGAGTGTCGACAAAAGTGGGTACCAGTGGTATTGGTCAACACCGGGTCAGCAATAAACATCTGTCTTTGTTGCACGACTTATGCTATTGGCCTGAGACCAGCAAATTTCGTACCTACAGCCCAAGTGATATGGGCGTATGACAATACCAGTAGAAAGGTAATGGGAACAGTACAAATCACAAAAAGTACGGACTAAGGTGTTCATTTACCCAAGCCTAAGGTGTTCATTTACTCCAACCCATCTACCCAAGCCTAAGGTGTTCATTCCATAAATTACGGACTTGTGTATGATGGATGCATTTGAACCCTAATCATCTCAAATCCATGAACCCACTACTTCTGAGCTAATGAGCATGATTGAAGATTTACAGAGAATTGTGGCAGATTTAGCCTTTGGGATTTTAGCTCCCTCATCAACCACATCACATGCTAGAAATTTTATACCTAAAGGCTCCTCAATCTTGTGGTGAGTTGCATTTGAAGAAGGCCAACCTAAAGCCGTTTCAAGTCTGGGTGACCACATCTCAACAACGAATGGGCCTCGCTTTGATATAGCCACCAAATCTCTTGGCAAAGCTGAAACAAGTGGTAAGAACAAGGTCAGGGCAAGCATTGATCCCTATGAACATATTTAGTGGGCTATTAAGGCTTTGAAGGCTAAAGGGCTGAACAAACAGCAAGTGCTTGCAGTTGTTGCAAAAATAGTGGATGACATTTTTGTCGTTCAGGTTGAGAGCATTCTGAATCAAGGGCAAGCCAGGAAAAGGGATGTCGTACAAAAAATGTCCATTTCAGCTCCAATCCTACACTCGTAAAAGATCATCAAACCCAGTCAGCACCTGCTGACCCCTCTGTCAATCCTGTGAGGATTGGTAACCACACCTTCAATTCCCTTTATATGACCTTATCCAAAGCTCTCCAAATCCTCATAGGACAAGGCTATCTCAAACCCTTTCAGTCTTGGCCTCTCCCTAATCCCCTTCCAGCCAAGTATAAAGCTGCCAAGTACTGTGCCTTCCATCAACAAACCGACCATGACACTGACAATTGTTTTCATCTTCGCCATGAAGTTCAAGATTTGATTGATAATAAAGTCATCACTCCACCAGGTCCTACAAAGTCTATCCGTGTTGGATCAATGAACTTGGGGGATAATATGATTATGTGATTAGGGATGAACCACCTACTGATGGTGCTTATTTTACTCCAGATGTGGTGGATGGCACGCACTATTTTAGCACTCTGAAAATACAATTTATTGTACTTTCAAACTTGGGTATTGAGTCAGTCTTGTTGTATTGTATTAAGTCAGTCTTGTTTTATCGAGTCAATCTTGTTATGCTGGAGGTTAGTGATTTCAGGGGTGTTAACTCCGACATCACTTCCCTATTTGTTTTTGTTTGTCTTTTCACCTTTTTTTTTTTTTTTTTTTTTTTTTGCGTCTATTTCTGTCATGGAGCCGTTGAGCCAGCAGATCTGAATGAATTGTAGTTATTTTCACCTACTTCTACTGTGCCTTTAAATCATTGCATTGACCAAAGTTTTTCAAAACTGTTTCCAAAGCTGTGGTGAAAACAAAGAGGAAGGAATTCCTTGGGATTTGCAAAAATTTGATCAACTGAGAGGAAGAAAGGCCTGTTAAGCCAATAATGAAGGAGATTATGTTTGTTAATGTGAGTATTGAGAAGGATCATGGCTTGATCCAAATTGGTTCTACGTTGTCTTCAGAAGAGCACAAGCAACTAGTTGCTTTATTAAAAGATTACAACAATATTTTGCGTAGTCCCATGAAGATGTGCCTGGAATTGGTCTTAAGATTGTACAACATAGGATCACTCTCGGTCTCAAGACTCAACCCCTTTGCTTTTAAACTTTGATTTAGAATGTTCAATGATCAACCAAAATACGAGGTTTGCATGGTCGGATTGAAAGCAGCTCTTGAACTAGAGGCAAGAAGGTCAGATGTCATCAAAGGAAGCTTGCATAGCAAGATGAGAAACAACCCTTGAACTAGGGGCAAAAAAGTCAGATACGCTCGAAGAGTCAAAATTGGGTCATTTCTCAAGCCATGAAGATCAGTAAGAAATCCAAATCCTAGAATCTAGAGAGAAGAAAATTTATTACTGGAGGACAATCGAGTTCCTATTCATAACACTAGAGGCAAATTCAGACCTAATTGGATGGACTCTTACATCATCAAGACTATAGTCAGGAATAACAACCATTCTCGTGGATTCAGATGGCCTAGAGATCTCACAATCGATCAACATAGACAAGTTAAACTTTTTATCCTTGAGAGGCTCGCTGGGCCGAAAACTCGAAAGGGCGACCCAGGCAAAAGTTAGAGCAAAAAAAAGAAAAAGCAAAAAAAAAAAAAAAGAAAGAAAACAAAAATGACAATATGGAAATGAAGAAAAATGAAAAAAAAAAAAAAGAGAAAACAAAAAATGGAAACAAAGAAAAAATGAAAAGGAAAAATAGAGCTCGCAATGTTGAAAACCCGGAAGGGCGGCTTTGGCAAAAGTTAGAGCGCAAAAGTAGAGTGTCAATACCCGATTATACCTTAACCTCGGAACTATGTACGTCCTGATTCCCATCTTTGGGATACGTAAGCAACTTCATCCTGAAGTTCAGTCCCAACCATTTTCAACTTGCTTGTCTCATCCATATTGGTTGGCTTATCCTTATTCAAACTCGGCTCCTATCCATGTGCATTGGCTCATCTTTATCCTCATCTTCGTTCACAATTGATTTTCTTATTCCATTAGAAGATCCAGCTACATGACAAATCAAGTTCAGATCTGAGGTTGTGCATCTCAAGAGTTAATTCCTCGTTGGTCGGGTAGTGGCCATTTGCAAATAGTTTCGAGGTTTTTTTAGTGACTTTGACTAATTCTCTCGAAAATTATTCCATTTTTCCAAAATGGACCATTTCTTGGACCCAAAAAAGGAAATTTTTCAGTGCTCACAACCTGACTTACATGATTTCAAAGCAGAAAGTCGTATTATTTTAGCAAAAAGCCAAAAACAAAGAAAAAAATGGTCAAAATGATGAACTAGGGGCATAGTCGAGTTAGGTTTTCTGTATTTTTCCCATTATCAATGCACTCACCAGAAAGGGCACAACTGAAACTAGCAGTAGGTGCTGGAAGCTCTCTCATCCTCCAAGTAGTGAGGTATCAAGCCAAGTAAGAAGCACGAACTAGAAATGAAGCAGGATATTCGACCCCCCCATAAGGTCCACAAATTCCAGCTTGTCCATCAACCACACCTGGGAAGGGATAAAAAAAAGAAAAAGAAAAAAAGAAGAGAGATTAAAGAATAGAGAAATATGCGCTGAGAGAAAAAGTGAGGAAAGGGCTTTTCAGAGAAAATAGAGATTGAGTGCCAAAGTGATATGAGAATTACAAATTAGAAAGGATGGGAAACAATACCTAGAGAAACAGTGGGCTCCTTGTGAATTGAGAGTTGTCCCACCTGTGGTAAACATCCAAGTGTTATGTTTGTTGTTTTTGTTTATCTTGATTCTTGTTTTGAGTCATTGTGAGTGTAAATAGACATGTTTAGATTGTTTTACTTTGTTTCCTTTGTTGAGTCATGATGTACTATGGTCAATCGTAGGCTCAATAACAGGTTAAGAATTCATTCTTGGTTTCAATTTCAAAAATAAATCGTTTTGTGCTCAGTGTGCTGTGCCATTCCCAACATGGTGTGCAAAACAGGGTTCTTTCTTTCATAAATTGCAGGGTCCTACCCCGGTCAAAAGAGAGAGCATTAGAACAAGGACCTATCTAAAGCTACATAGGTTCCAGACTGCAAAGCAAAAGAAAAGAGGGAAAATTGGAACATCTGAGTTTGTTTCAACTTCAACAATTTCCGAGGTTGCATTTTGGATGCACCTTCTCAGGCCTTGTCATTTCTCCAAAGTATGAATGTACCTTGACCTCACGCTCAAGCCTGCTTCAAGTCAGAATGGCAATCAAAGTGCTCTCCCTGAACACCATTCCCCATCAGAGGCATCTTGGTTATGTTTGTAATGAGTTCCTAGGAGACCAACTGCGATGGTGGAAACTAGAGTTCGAATAGCGATGCCTAGAACACAAAGGTTTGGAATTTTCGAGACTAAAGTCTGGTTTGAATACCTAGGGGTGTATCATTGGCTTGAAATCTGTATGGTAGCCCCATAGGTTGAGGTAACATGTATGCACCTCAATTCTGGATACTACACCAACCTAGTCTGTCACCCCATTGCAGAATAGGGAAAGTTGTGAATATGATTAGGAAGAAAAATGGCATCCGTCGCTTCTACATGCAGATGTTACCCCTTGTTAGCATTTGAGGACCTTTGAACTGTGAGTTAAAGGTAAGAGTTCGAGGAACACAATAGGGAGATTCCCATCAGAATAGGGCGGTTGATCGCCACTCACCCCATGAGGTACTTTCTGAAGTGCCACTTTGTTTATTAACTGCATTTCCTGCGCATCTATTGCACAATCTCATCTCCTCTATGCATCTATCACACAATCTCATCATACTCTTTCCATCCATCGCATCATCTTGGGACCTCTTCTCATGATTTCAGCGTAGTTAGAGTGTTATTTTCGTCACACGATTTCAGTGTGTTTGGGATTTGTTTTTCCTCTTCTTACAATTTTAGCATGGTTAGAGTGTTCATTTCCTCACATGATTTCAGTGTGTTTGGGATTTATGCTTCCTCTTCTCATGATTTTAGCGTGGTTAGAGTATTACTTTCCTCACATGACTTCAGCATGTTTGGGATTAGTTCTTCCTCTTCTCACGATTTCAGCGTGGTCAGAGTGTTCTTTTCCACACACGATTTTAGCTTGTTTGGGATTTATTCTTCCTCTTCTCACGATTTCAGCGTGATTAGAGTGTTCTCTTCCTCACATGATTTCAGCGTGTTTGGGATTTATTCTTCATCTTCTCACGATTTTATCATGGTTAGAGTGTTCTTTTCCTCACACGATTTCAGCGTGTTTAGGATTTGTTCTTCCTCTTCTCACGATTTCAGCTTGGTTAGAGTGTTCCTTTCCTCACACGATTTCAATGTGTTTGGTATTTGTTCTTCCTCTTCTCACGATTTCAATGTGGTTAGAGTGCTCTTTTCCTCACACGATTTCAACGTGTTTTGGATTTTCTTTTCCTCTTCTCATGATTTCAGCATGGTTAGAGTGTTCCTTTCCTCACACGATTTCAGCGTGTTTGGGATTTATTCTTCCTCTTCTCACGATTTCAACGTGGTCAGAGTGTTCCTTTCCTCACACAATTTAGGATTTATTCTTCATCTTCTCACGATTTTAGCGTGGTTGTGGACCTGACTTTCTTCGCGTTCACCGCTTTCGGAGAGGGCGTGAATTGGCCGTCCTACAGTTCGAACTCCTATCACGGTTCTGAATCTAATCTTACAAAGTGCAATGTGAGACTGATAAACACCAAAGAATCCATATTTGGCAAATCGTTTTGGAAAATCGATTTTGAATCAAAAAGCACCAAACATGGACAACTTTACCTAATTACAGAGTCGCCACCTAAATATTTGTTTTTGAAAAATTTAGAAAGCCCTGACTCGTGCCAAAAGGCCACGTGTTTGTCATCACCAAAGTTGTCTCGGCTCGGGAACTTGGGTACGAGTGAGAAAGGTCCTGAAATGAGCACCCCTGCTCGCCCGATCAAAGGATCGGCCTCTACTAAGCATGATATGTTGTTTTATAAACACATGTGCTCTTATTCCAGTTATTAGCTACTTTACTATGTGATGCGCACAACATACAAGTATAGACTAAATCACAAGATTTGAAACAAATCAATTCATGTTTATTTTCGAAAATGGTTTGAAAGTGCCACTCGCAAGTGAGCTAAAGTGCAGATTTGCCACTCTCAAGTAGGTTTAAAAACATGATTTGCCACTTCGCAAAGTGGGCTTAAAACTCGCATTTATTAGATTGTTCTAATTCAAGCAACAAAGCCTCCACCCACAGGCATTCATGCAGTTAAAACAATTAAGCAAATAGCCTCATGGCAAGCATGCTATCATGGCAACACTCAAACTCATGCAAGTATACTAAAGCGTAAACACTTACAGTGTACTCCAAGCTAAAACAGAAAGCTAGTTAGAAATCAATGCATGATCCTAACTATGTTAAGTGCCTAATGCAACGCAAGCAATAATGTAACTAATAGGCTCGACTATCTACAATGGCATATGAATGCAACATTTTGATAACATGTACTCAAAGACGTATTAAAATATGATGCAGTTTGTATGATGCACCGAGTCTGGTGCATGCAAGACAAATGAATAATGCAAACATGCAAGCATAAGGTATGCTAATCAAAATATGCCCTAATCAAACCATCGAAAGCAGTTAAATAAAAGGGAGAAAGACGTGGGGTTAGAAGATACGCACACACACACACGCATACTTATTACAACATTACGCCCTCTCAACGGAGGGTCCGAATAAATAAGCTAAGCTAATCCAAGCTAGGCTAAGCTAACTAATCTAATTAAACTAATTAGACTAATTATTACACAACAAATTGAATAACTAGTAAACTACTTGTTAATTATTACAACACTTAACTAATTAGCACACTAATTAATTAAATTACAAAACCAATGTTGACTAGTAAGTAAAGCATTAAATTAGGTTCCCTTAGCTCTGCCTTGGAAATTAGAAGATGCATGCACTCAGTTGCCGCCTTGAAACACCTTCCGGTTTGCTCCTGAAAGGCTCTATTTGTAGGGTTACCCAATAACTATCTACTCTGCCTTACCAATTCCATGCTGAGGAATTCACCAGTGGCCTGCTGGCCATGAGAAGCTGCTTCCGGCCATCTACCGGCCAAGGAGAGGCACTGCCGGCCAAGGATGAAGCCACTGCCGGCCACTGTTGATGCACTGCTAGCCACTGGTGTGCTGAGTCACCAAACTTTGAAGCACAGCAGCAAAACAACAACTTTTCTATGCTAAAACCAACTTTGAGAGCTCAAATTAGGCTCCAAGGGACCTCAGCCCAAAGATATGCAACTTTGATGAAGGATGTCTAGGCAAACTAGAAGTGTTTCTCTACTTCTATGCACAAAAGAGCAAGAGAGAGAGAGAGAACTCTAGAGAGAGAGTGGCAAAGATTTTGCTCTGAAAATTTGTAGAGAGAGATGGATTTTAGAGAGAGAGCCTTCCAAACTTGCTAACCTCTTAAAAATGATAGATATGGCCTTCATATATAGCAAAAATGAGAGCCTTGGTCGAAATATCTGAATACAAGCCAGCTGGAGCAATATGGGAACAGCTGGAGGTAAATATCTGCAAAAAAAAAAAAAAAAAACGAGTTTTGACATCATTGGTCGACAGGGGATTAGTGATGGCCGGCACTACATCATTTCGGGCCGGCAAGGACCATCAATAGCCGGCACTACATCATCCATGGCCGGCACCGTTCACCAGTGGCCGGCAGAGAAAATCTGCTCTCCAGGTCCAACTTCAAATAGGCATAACTCCTGCATCTGGACTACTTTTTAGGTCATTCTTATGTCAAAATTGAATCCCCGTATGTAATCTTTCCAATGGTAGCGGCCTCACTTCAAAATTCCAAGTGTGAAAAATGTTATGCTCCTTTGAGTGAAGACTGCTCAGTTTCGATCCTACCCGAATTCATGCCAAACTTCTCCCAAACTTGGTTTCTTCTCTCCTCTCCTCTTTTCTTCAAATCCAAACCCCTAAACAAGGTGCTTTGAAAGATTTTTCAAAGTGTTCATCTCTCTTTCATTCATTTCTACTTTGTCCTTGCTCGGTTTACCGAAAAGCGCAACATTTAACAAAATGCGAGTATCAGAACATTGTAGGTACTTTTTCAAAAATATTTTGAAAGAGAGGGTTTTAAGGTCTCAAAATCATTTTGGTCAAAATATTTTTGGCCCAAAAAAAGGGGTCCAAGGTTGGGATTTGACGCTCTCTTTGCCGAAGAAATCGAACCTTTGCACTGCACATCTTTCATCACCAAGTAAACCATCAGTAGTGCCCAAGTCTTAAGGGCGATCAAAAATGGGTTGTCTACAGTTGCCCCTCTTTGACAAAGCTTAGAGTCATGAAATGACGTGAGTGAATGTCAAAACCCAGACACGACCCATTTTTGACAAGGCCGAAGACTTGGACAAACAAATAAAATGTAAATGCAGAAACAGATGGTTGCGCCCGCAGGCTACCTACGTATCCCTTTCCAAAGAATCAAACTAGCGTAGTTCAGGTGCAGAATGCAAAATGATACACAATATAACAAAACAGTGTAAATGATATACAATGTAATGAAACAATGCAAATGACCTGCAATGTAATGAAATAATCAAACCACAAGCAGTGCAAAACCGCACAAATATCATAAAGGGATGAAGATACAACATCAAACTACGTTTAACACAGAAAAAGTGCCAGAATCCTCAGACCACAATTCTTTTAGTGGAATAGGCGTGTGCACATGTAGAACTGTGTGTTTCGCAGAAAGACCACAAAATACAAGTAATTGGGTGGGATGATATAAGTGAGGAATGATCTGCTGAGGAAAGATCATGATCTTAAATGCTGAATGCAACAAAACAAAATACGATGCAATGGATGCAATGGATGAAGTGAATAAGGCATACGGCTAAACCACATTTTGCCTAGAAAAGGCATGGATACAAAACAGACCACGTCTAACACAGAAAAGGTGCCGAAACCCTCAGACCACAATTCTCTTAGTGGAATAGGCGTGTACACATTATCACAAAACCATGCTTCAACGAAAGAAATGTATGAGCACATGCCAAACTAAGCTTAACATGAAAAAGGATGCAGCCGATAAAATGGATAATGTAGTAGATGCATGCGATAAATTCTATATACAATGTGATAGACATAATAGATGATGAAATGCGATGTAGCTGGGAAGTGAAAGTACCTCACAGGGGCAATTGGTGATGACTCACCTCATGCTGCTGGGGATCTTCCCCTTTTGATTGTGCTTCCAAACCGCATGTAGTACTTTTCTCCCTGGCTGTGGTCACAGCTTTCCCTATTCTTTAACTGGATGACAGACTAGGTTGGTTCAGTATCCAAAATTGAGGCGCATACCCGCTACCTCAACCTATGGGGCTACCATACAGATTTCAAGTCGAGGATACACCCCTGGATATTTAAACCAGACTTTAGTCTCGAAAATCCCGAACCTTTGCATTCTAGGCATTGGCCATTCGAACTCTAGTTTCCACTGTCTTAGTTGATCTCCTAGGAACTCATTGTAAACACAGGCAGGTGGCTATACCAGACCATCGGAAGTCATTCGGGCACGACAAACACCAAAGGAATTGCACCCTCAGAGGATTTAAGGTCTCCTAGACCATAGAATGCACAAGACAGTGTGATGAAGAGTGAATGCACAAAACAGTGCGATGCAGGTGCACAAAATGGCACGATATAGTGCATAAAACAAGTGCAAGCAATGCACTAACAAGTGCAGGTAAGGTCCGCAAAACAGCGTGATGTGCAAGAAAGCGCGAGCAATGTACTAACAAGTGCAGGAAAGGTATGCAAGAAAGCGCGAGTGATGACTACACAAAACAATGCGATGCGTAAGAAAGCGCGAGTGTAAGCTACACAAAACCGTGCGGTGCGCAAGAAAGTACGAGTGTAAGATGCACAAAACAGTGCGATGCGCAAGAAAGCGCGAGTGTAAGCTGCACAAAACAGTGCGATGCGCAAGAAAGCGTAGTGTAAGCTGCACAAAACAGTGCGATGCGCAAGAAAGCGTAGTGTATGCTACACAAAACAGTGCGATGTACAAGAAAGCGCGAGTGTAAGCTGCACAAAATAGTGCGATGCGCAAGAAAGCACGAGTGTAAAATGCACAAAACAGCGCGATGTGCAAGAAAGTGCGATGCACAAGACAGTGCAAGAACATCCAAACGCGCCACGCGCGAGTGGAGAAATGTGCGCAAGAAAGCGCGATGCACAAAACAGTTCGAGAACATCCAAACGCGCCACACGCGAGTGGAGAAAGGTTGTGCAAGAAAGCGCGATGCACAAGATAGTGCAAGAACATCCAAACGTGCCACACACGAGTGGAGAAAGGGAGTGGTGCAAACACTGGAGGGTGGTATGAACGTCGGGCGCACGTCCCAATGTTTCTAACCAAAACAAGGCAGTTCGAGGGATTGGCATGATCACACCCAAAATTCCTCTGAATGAACCGTACATACAATATCGTATATCTAAAGAAAGACACTTAACAAGTGTGATATAGTAAGAGTGCATATTCCATACAAGACAAACCACCGAGATATAAAAGCAACAGTACATTCTATAAAAACATGTTCTATGCAAAATAACAAGAGCATTTTGTATGTCAAAATGAAAGCATATTCTATGCATGAAACATGCATATTCTATGCAAGAGACAGGCATATTATATGCAAACTTGAAAGCATATTCTATGCAAGAATCATAAACGATGCGCGGCACGCATGCAATAGAAGTGCATCTGAAAGTGCCTACTCTATGCAATAGATGGGCATCAAATATGTACTTTGGTGCCTCCAATTTACCTCTTAGAGGACTTTGCAACATGCTCAGCTCAAAAAGGAGACACCTTATTCATATTGGCGAGAGATAACATCTGCATGTGAAAACCACTGGTGCTGCTTGGACTGCCATTCTGACTTGAAGCAGGCTTACACTTGGGGTCGAGATACACTCATACTCCCGAGAAAGGCGAGGCCTAAGAAGGTGCACCTGGAATGCAATCTCAGAATTTACTGGAGTTAAAACACACTAAGATGCTCCAAATTTTCCCTCTTTTCTTTTGCTTTGCAGTCCGGAACCTATATAGCTTCAGATAGGTCCTGGTTCTATTGTTCTGACATGACCTGGGTTGAACCCTGTAGTTTATGAAAGAAATGATCTTGTTTTGCACATATATGGAGAACGACACAGCACTCTGAGCACAAAATAATTTATTTTGAAATTGAGAATAAGTTATTAACCAGATATTGAGCCTACGACTAACCACAGTCAAAATGACTCAACAAAGAGAAAATGAAGGTAAAACAACCTAAACACATCTATTGAAACTCGAAACAACTCAAAACAAGAATCGAGACAAACAAAAACAGCAAACGCAACACTCGAATGTGTTCCAATGGCAAGAGACCTCTCAGTTTACGAGGAGCCAGTTTCTCCAGGTATTGTTTCCCATCCTTTCTCATTTGTGATTCTCACGTCACTCTGGCACTCAATCTCTTTTTCTCTGAAAAAAAGCCCTTTCCTCACTTTTCTCTCAGCGCACATCTCTCTATTTTTTAATCTCTCTTATTTTTTTATCCCTCCCCTGGGTGGTTGATGGATAAGTAGGAAGTTGTGGGCTCTTGCCCCTAGTATTCTACTAGATGCTTCTTCTTTCGCTCACAACTAGTGAGTTTCTCCCACAGAGGGGTTACGGTGCGACTAGATGCACAGCAGATCTGCAAATGACATCGATTAACGAGGTCCTTGGCTTCACTTGACCGAGACGAGTTACAACATGTCCCACCGGCCAGGCATACAATTGATTGGTCTCACACACATCATTTTCTACATCCCCATTTCGGGTCAGGTACCACTTTGAGCATGATCACCCAGATGAGGGAATCAAACATCCCGGTCCATTTTGTGCTTCACACTTGGCTTGATACCTCGCTGCTTGGAGGATGTGAGAGCTTTCAGTCCTTTGCTGTTAGCTTCAGTTGTGCCCTTTCTGGCGAATACATTAATAATGGGGAACAGACAGAAAACCTGACTCAACGGTGCCCCTAGGTCATCATTTTGACCATTTTTATTTTTATTTTTTGGCTTCTGCGAAAATAATTTTGACTAACATAAGAGTTAGATTAACATACTCATTCGATTTTCTGATTTAAAAATGCAAGTCAGGTCGTGAGCACTGAAAATTTTTCCTTTTTTGGGTCCAAGAAATAGTCTAGTTTTGACAAAAAAAGGGGACTAATTTTCAAGAGAAATAGTCAACCTCATTAAAAATTCTCAAAAACTATTTTTGCAAATGGCCACTACTCAACTAACACGGAATCTACTCTCGAGATGCAGAACCTCAGATCTGAGCTTTGAATTGTCTTGCAGCTGAATCTTTCTAACGGAATAGGTTAGTTTGATTTTGAATGAAGACAAGCTAATTTGCACCTGGATAAGATAGCTGAGTTTGAACAAGGATAAACCAATCAACATAGATGAGCCAAGCAGACTGAAAAGGATTGGGGCCGGACTTTAGGATGAAGTTGCCTACGTATCCCAAACATGGTGTAGACAAGCCCGCGAGGGACCTCACTACAGTTCGGACTCCCCTTTTTGTTGCGGTTCTTAATCTGAACCAAAGAGTCCAACTCTAGCAAATCGGTTTGAGAAAAATAGATTTTGAAAAAAGTGCCAAACATGGACTGCTTTGCCAGATACAGAGTCGCCACCTAAATATTTTATTTTGGGAAATTTAGGAAACCCTGACTTGGTGCCAAAGGCCACGTGTCCGTCATTACCAAAGTTGCCTCGGCTCGGGAGCTTGGGTATGATCGGGGAAGGTCAGCTATGAGCACCCCCTTTCGCCCGGTCCGAAGACCGGCCTCTACTAACCATGATATCTGATTTTTTAAAACATTATGTGTTCTTGTTCCGGTTATTAGCCTAGAATTACTATGTTATGCGCACGGCAAACAAGTATAGACTAGATTGCCTAATTTGGAAACAAGCATCGCGTATCCGTTTGTTTTTGAAAACACTTTGAAATTTGCTACTCGCAAGTAGGCTAAAATACGGATTTCAATGAGTTTTTCCAGCTCAAACAATCCAACCTTCACCCATAGGCATTCAAACATTTTATCTCGTATAAGCATTTAGCCACATGGTAATCATGCTGTTATGTTAACATTCACACGCATGCGAGATGCTAAAGCATAAATACTTACATTGTACTCCATGCCAAAACAATAAACTAGTTAGCAAATATGCATGTCCTAGTTCATGTAAGTGGCTAATGCAACACATGCAAGGATGCAGTTAGAGTAGGCTCGGCTAACCCTAAAATGGCATGTAGAATGCTACAATTATCACGTATTCAATTTGGAATTAAAAATACAATACAGTTTGTATGATGTACCGAGCCTGGTGCATGCAAGACGAATGCATGGATGCACGCATGCATTGCATGAGATATGCTAATTTAAACGTGCCCTAATACTAACCATCAAAGCAGGTAAGTAAAAGGGAGAAAGAAGTGGAGGTTGGAAGACATGCACACACACACACCCACACTTATTACAGATTCACCCTCGCTCAGAGGGACCAAAAGAATAATACAAATTAATTAACTACGCAAGCTAATTAAATATTACAAATTGCCTAATTAGTTAACAACTAACTAAACTAGGAAAACAGTAAACCGCCTCGGGAGGAGAGCCTGATGCAACGCATGTTCGGGTCCTGCTCGGAATTGCACTGCCATGCATAGATTGCCTCTGTTTTCCCTGCTTTGCCCTTCTGAAGACTGCCAAAGTCTCAGAGATGCTTCTTCAGATACTGGGGATCACCATCGGCTGAGTAGAATGGCCACCGGCTGCAGCATGTGATCATCGGCTGGAAATGAGGCTATCGGCCACCAATACATTGCCGGTCGGCACTAAATATTGCCGGTCGGCAAAAAGTTCCTGCAGAACCTGCAACTCACAGCAGCAGAGGGCAGAACCTTGTATGGCAATGCAATCCAAACCATGTATGCACCAACCAAGCCTCTTATCATGTGTACAACTCAAAGGGGCATGGTCCTTGGTTCTTGGACCACCAATCACGCATTTCCATGCATGATGGCCCAAAGAATCAAGCATGCACTTTCATGTCAAATGAAATGCAATGCACACAATCAAACCAAGGGGCTTCTACCTCCATCATGACTTAGTCAAGAGGTAGAGCATGCATGCCAATGTAATGCAACCCTAAGCATGTTAACTAGGCATGCAACATGGCAATGCAAACAAGCATACAAGCTAGCAAGCATGCAAGACAAATAAAGGGTGGACTTAAACATGAATTAGGCAGCTCTAAATAGGCCCAAAACAGTGGCTGAATCCATGGAAATGAGGTCTAAAATACATACACACATGCATGCAAGTATGGTCCAACACTTAAGCATATAAAGGCAACTTTTAAACACATTCAAAAGAGGCCTAACATGGATAAATGGCATGCAATATTAGCTCTGAAAATCATGTTATAAGAGGTGCCAAACCAACTTAAACAAGACAAATACTAGTGTGCAAATGCCCAAATTCTTGAAGCAAGGTAATGAAGCTTTGAAACACACTTAGCATAACAACTATGGCATGCATTAAACAACTAAAAACAGATTTTTAGCATGTTAAAACAAGGCCGAAGGACTACTTAGATGGCATCTAAGTGGCTCAAATATGAAGGCATGCACAAATGCACTTTCAAGGAGCATATAACACATGCTCAAGAGGCAACAAAGAGACAACCAAGGCAAGCATACAAGCATGTCTTAGGGACTGAAATGATGTTACAAATGGTGCCAAACCACCTAAATGATGCAAGCAACACATGCTACACATTCTCATACTTGAAGCATACAAGCTCAAATACAAAGGAGCTATACCAAGCATGCCAAAATCGACCCAAACAATTATGGACAGACCTTAAACATGGCAAAATAAGCACAAAACCTTCACAAGGTTAAACCTAAAACATGCTAGAACAAAGGCTAACAACCTAAGGCATATTAAGGCAATAACAAGGCATTACATGGTAGGTATGCTAAGCATGCATTGTGTGCCAAAACCAACTTAATACAAAGTTAAATCATGACAATATAAGCATAAAATACAGCCATGGCATGATCAACAAACCTTTAAACATAATGCTCCCTTAAGAGGCCAAAAGTGGTCCTTTTCAAGGACAAAAAGGAGAGGGGGTGGCCCTCTCCTTCTTGAGATTTTAAGGCACCATCTTCACCACTGAAATCCCTCAAGATTTCAATGGTGGAGAGGCCCAAACACCAAAGTCTCGAAACTTGCACAAAATAGCACAAAAAGGAACCTTACAAGGCTTAGGAGGGGTCAAACAAACCCAAACCACAAAATACTCTTAACAAACAATCAAGAGGGCTAAAAAATAGAACTTTTTTATGTTATACACTAAACACAAAAATAGTTCTAAGATAGGCAAAAGTGGTGTACAAAAATGGGGTAAAAAGGGACTAGTGTCTCACCCTTGTAGACCTCTTCAAAAAATGAAGCTCCAGCTGGTTCTCCAAGCTCAAAACCACCTAAAGACCTCAAGAACAACCTCTGATCCTTCAAGGAACCAAGAAAAGGTGTAACACTATGTGTTTGTGTGCAATAGTGAGACAAAACACACACAAAACTACAAAGAGAGGAAGGTATAGATATAGGATAGATATAAGTCCTAAAGCTAAAACCAGAGCTCCTCCCAAGATGTTGTCTAACCCTAGAAGAGGAGGAAGAGGTCTCCTCTTATAGATATTCACTCTTACAAAGCTTACAAAACAAGCTTGGCAAGAGTGAAATCCCTGCATACACGTGTATGGAGGGGGGCAAAGGTGGGTGCCAGCTATCACAGCTGGCACAAAATATCTACCAAAAGTAGATGAACAGTGATCGGCAATATATACAAGCTTGGCAAAAGTGTCATTTTGACAAAATTCACTGCCAACCGGCAATATATATTGCTGGTGGCAACAAAACCTTGGCCGGTGGCCTCTAGCCACTGCCGGTGATGTGTGGGGATGCCTCACAAGGCATTCCCTGCCCCTTCAAGGCAAAACACAAGTGTTTGGTGCAAAACCAGACATAAAACGGTCGAGTTCGGAGATCCTGAGGCAAGGCGCGTAGCCGAGACCTCCGAGAACTCCAAACGAACACAAACATGGATGATCACCGGGTGTTCAAACGGTGACGTCCAAGTCTTGAGGACGGTCAAAAATGGGGTGTCTACAGTTGCCCCTCTTTGACAGAACTCGAAAGTCATAACAATGACGGGAGTGAATGTCAAAGCCCAGAGACGACCCATTTTTGCCAAGGCCGAAGACTTGGACAAACATGCAAGAAAAACAAGGTATGCGCCCGAAGGCAGGGGCAAAATGCAAGACAATGCAAGAAGCCGAGCATAACTTATGATCGTGCAAAGAAAGCTGTAACGAAGCACGCATGCAACAGTTTTAAGCTGGCATACACCAGACTACACTACAATGTAGAAAGGATGTAAGAGAATTATGTAATTCTCAATATGTCTCACTCGGAGGATACAATACCTGTCCGGTTCGTCCGGTTGCACCAGCCTCAAATGAGCCGTACATACAATATCGTGCCTGTAAAGAAAACAAACTTAACAGGGACAATGTCGTTAGCAACATGCATGACAATGCAAGAACGAATGCAAAATGATATGCAATATATACAAAACTATGTATGAACAATGCAAATGATATGCAATGCAATTGAAACAATGCAAACTACATGCAAAGCAATTGAATCATGATCCAATCATGAGCGGTTCGAAACCACACATATGTCAAATAGATTAATGGAGGTAACAAGTCTGTTCACCATAGAAAAGGTGTCGCAACCCTCAAACCAACATACCAGCGTGGAATAGGCGCGGACACATGCAAAACTATGAGTAATGTAGACAGACACAAGAACGAGTATTGGGTGGAATGACATAAGTGGGGTGACAACCCGCTGGGGAAAGAACAATGATCCTAATGCCGGATGCAAAACTTACACTACAATGTAATATCTACAATGGATATGGCGTGCAGCCAAAACCGTATCTTGCCTAGGAAAGGCATGTACACGTACAAGCCATGTCTAGCACAGAAAAGGTGCCGCAACCCTCAAACCAACATACCAACGTGGAATAGGCGCGTACACATGCAGAACTGTGTTTTGACATGAAAAGTAAGGGCACATACCAGACCAAGCTCAACAAGGAAAGTTGGAAGCCATAGATAGAGGGTGATGCAGTGAATGCATGCAAGCTACAATGCAATGGAGATGGATACAATGGATATGGCACACGGGCCAAACCAAATCTTGCCTAGGAAAGGCATGTACACGTACAAGCCATGTCTAGCACAGAAAAGGTGCCGCAACCCTCAAACCAACATACCAACGTGGAATAGGCGCGTACACATGCAAAACTATGTTTCGACGCAAAAAGTATGAACACATACCAGACCAAGCTCAACAAGGAAAGGTGGAAGCCATAGATGGAAGTGATACAATGGATGCATGCAAGCTACAATGCAATATCTACAAATATGCAATGGAATGTAAATGCAATATCTACAGTGAAAATGCATGACAATGCGCTATATTACAGTGAAATGCATGACGTATGAATTGTCTACAATGCGATGACATATGCAATACTTACAATGAAATGCATGACATATGCGGTATTTACAATGCGATGCATGACAATGCGGTATTTACAATGCGATGCATGACAATGCGGTATTTACAATGATGCATGACAATGCATCAAAGGTTTCGCACCCTCCAAGGATTTAAGGTCTCCTAGACCGTGATGCGGGAAAAGTGCATGATGATGTAAAATGTGCGCGTTACAACGCGTGTAGTCATGCAAAATGATGCGAGTGATGATGTGTACTACACCACATGCGGTCATGCGTAACAATAAAGGTTTTGCACCTTCGAAGGATTTAAGGTCTCCTAGACCGTGCGTGTTTAAGGTCTCGCCGGACCCATTTGGGGCAATGCACGAATTGAGATGCGGTGCACAAGACAGTGCGATGCGCAAGATTGCGTGATGGAATGCATGCCAAATGCAATGAGATGCGCAAAACAGCGCGGTGCGTTCAGATAACGTGCATGAAGGTCTTGCACCTCCCAAGGATTTAAGGTCTCCTAGACTGTGATGCGGCGATGCACAAGATTGCGTGATGGAATGCATGCCAAATGCAATGAGATGCGCAAAATAGCGCGGTGCGTTCAGATAACGCGCATGAAGGTCTTGCACCTCCCAAGGATTTAAGGTCTCCTAGACCGTGATGCGGTGATGCACAAGATTGCGTGATGGAATGCATGCCAAATGCAATGAGATGCACAAAACAGCGCGGTGCGTTCAGATAACGCGCATGAAGGTCTTGCACCTCCCAAGGATTTAAGGTCTCCTAGACTGTGATGCGGTGATGCACAATGCAAGTGAGACATGCATGCCAATGGAAATGTGACACGCATGCCAATGGAAATGTGACACGCATGCCAATGGAAATGAGGCACGCATGCCAATGGAAATGTGGCACGCATGCCAATGGAAATGTGACACGCATGCCAATGGAAATGAGGCACGCATGCCAATGGAAATGTGACACGCATGCTAATGGAAATGAGGCACGAATGCCAATGGAAATGTGACACGCATGCCACAAGGAGATGAAATAAAGTGCAAATGAGACACGCATGCCTCGAAGGAATGTAAAATGATGCAAATGAGACACGCGTGCCTCAAAGATAATGTAAAATGATGCAAATGAGACACACGTGCCTCAAAGATAATTGAGGCACGCATACCTCAAAGGAATTGAGGCACGCATACCTCAAAGGAATTGAAATGCAATACAAATGATAATGTGAATGAATTCGAATGCGTGACAACGCATGTTTTCCTTTTGAAATGCATGACAATGCAAATGGACTTAAATGCGTAACAACGCACGTGTTTTGGAAAGCATGACAATGCATGGTAAGGGAATGCACGACAACGCGAACGATGCGCGAGGCGACGTATGTATTGAAATGCATGACAATGCTCGTAATACAATGCATGATAATGCATGAGAGATGTGCATGACAATGCAAGGGATGCGTGTTACAACGTATGTAGTACGTGCATAACAATGCAACTGTGAGGCGCACGACGGCGCGATGCAATGCACCGAAATAGTGCGATGAACGCGTGCGACGCACACGAGGGCAACTTTTTGAATCTTACAAAAGGCAAAAGGATACAAAAGGATACACCTTGCACGAATTCGAGTGCCACACACAGCAGACGCAGTCCGAGGTCAAAACGGAGGCTGGTTGAGCGTCGGGGATACACTTTCTTGCACTTTCTTGAGCTATGAAGACCAAAAACTACTCATATGGCCTAAACAAAGGTGTAGGAGGCTTAAAAACCACTGTGGAAGACCACCGGATGTCCACCGGCCATCAGAACACATCACCGGCCGTCCGTCGGCCATCAAACAATTCCATTGGCACAAAATAGTGCCTATCAGCAAAGAGTGTGGTCGACCGGCACAAAATTCCTGTATCGGGGCAGTTTTGGTATTTGGCCACGGGTGTTTTAAAATAGGGCTTCTAGCCCTATTTTCTCACTTCCTCCTTGCTCGAAAATTCTTCCTCATTCTCTTTAGAGTGTTTTCGTCCTTCGATCCTCTCATTTTCTTGCGTTTTAACCTCGATTTCGTTGTTCGATTCGCGTTCACCCTTGCGTTTCGGACATTTTGAACCGATTGAAATTTCAATTCGGTGTTTCTTTCTTGATTTTCGCCACTCGGGGCTTGTTTCCCTCGAGCTTTTCTCGATATCTGTGGCTTTTCCTCACCTCGGCTTTTCCGGCCATTTCCGACCCTCTCGGGGTTGACTTTTTTTGTTGACTCTTCGTTTTCTCGCCCGTTTTTTCCTCTTCCGACCATTTTCACATTCTCTTCGAGATGGCGGATGATCTTCCAGAGGGCGGGGCTCCTCCAGAGCTTGAGATAGGCCCCGAGGCCGAGCCTTTGCCAGTCCACCTCCGGCCGTTCGATCCGGAGACCTACAGGCCCGCGGTTCACGTGATGCTCCCTGACGGACTACGCCAGTTCCGGAGCTTCGAGAGGGGTGTAGCACCCGAGCCACTACTTCGTGAGCCAGAGTCACACTTGTCGTACGGCGCCTCCGAGGTACATACTTCCCCCGGTTTTAATTTTTCGCAATGTAGAATACTTGAACTGCTATTGTTGATTATGTTCTTTAATTGCTTAGTTCAAATGCACTGATGCACTGTACATTGTAGTTGATTGCAAATATACTGGAAACTGATAATTACTTGAATCTGACATGCGCACACACACTGCACTAGCCCTGAATTGCCCAATCATATTAACACGACACCTACTGCACTTCACTGTGGGCACACCAGCACCCGGTATCTGCTTGATTTCTGAGAAATGTGCACACATGCCGCATTTACCCTGAACCACTCAACACGTTGACATATCACACATCGTAGTTCCCTGCTAGTACACCGTCACCCGATGTCTGCTTGATACTGAAAAACGCGCACACACGCACTATATCTGTATGCTTCTTAAAACTGTATCTTGAATATTGCTTCGCAATTGCTGTTTTTGATTACAGGGGGACTCCCATACCATCCGTGGGTATGGGAATGTCATTGCCCGAGACTGGTATGCAGAGTTGCCAGACGCGGTTCTCCAGATCGTCGATGAGGCGGGCTTCGGCATCTTCTGCAGGGGGCTCTCCCAGCTTACTACCTGTAGGCCCTTGCTTGCTGCTTTAGTGGAGAGGTGGTGGGATACCACCAACTCCTTCTACTTCTTCGTCGCAGGGGACATGACGATGACCCCTTATGACTTCTCGATGCTTACTGGCATCGGGGTAGGGGGGGATCCGATTCCCTTCGACACTGATATGGGTGAGTGGGACGCCGCCCAGCTGTACCTGCTCGGCGCTCAGCCTCCCCTTGCTCGAGCAGGGTTTGTCAGATATTCATGGTTCGAGACTCAGTTCCGGACTCAGCGAGCCTTGGAGGAGGAGGCGCAGATGACTCCAGGGGAGGTAGATCAGTATGCGCGGGGCTTCATTATGTTCCTCCTTGGGACGACCCTGTTCGCCGACCGGGCGAACACCGTGCCTCTATGCTTGTTGAGCGCACTGGTGGATGTCAGGCGGATCTGGCGCTATGACTGGGGTGGCGTAGGCCTGGCCACTTTGTATGGCTACATGAGCTCTTCTTCCCGCCTCCGCGGACAACTTCTCGGCGGATACTGGCAAGCTTGGGAGGTACATCTTCTTCCCCTTTTACATTTCTGCTTTCTGCTTTACATTTTTTGTATTCTGTACACTGCATTTCCTGTATTCTGTGCGCTGCACGGTCTATCTCACTGACTATATACTGCACATGCGGCACACACATATATTCTGCTTTACACTGATTGTACCCTGCACACACCGTACACTCTGCGCAATACACTGCACAACATACGGCTCTGCCATTTTTGTTTTATTTTGTATTCTGCTTTATCTGATAGTCATACTGATATCTGTTCTACAGTTGTGGGTTTATGCCTACTTTCCCAGGCTTGCCCAAGTACCCGATGTGGAGATCCCGCTCGACGTCCCATTTTCTCATCGCTTTGACGTGCGGTGTGTGCGGAGACCCCGGGAGTCCTTTATCCTTTTCCGCCACTACTTCGACACCATCACCGCTGCGGAGGTATGTTTAACTTTAGAGTTTGTTTAAGCTTCGCTTTAGCACTGTATTTTTCGATGATAGATAGATAACAAACTGCATTTTGTACCCGCAGATCACCTGGCAGCCTTGGGCCCTGTTGCTGGCCGTGGTGAGGGACCACTACGAGAGTGCTGAGGAGATTGCCCATCTCCGGATTTTTTTGGAGGGCCCAGTCTATCGGGCTTGGTACTTGGGGGAGCACTTCTTGCGTCAGACCCTGGGTTTACCGGAGCAGATAGTTCCGGGTGCGCCTCCTACATACATGAGGCATACAGAGAGGCTCTCTCTCGAGCACCTGAGAGAGTATACTGCTGGCTGGGGCGCGGAGAGTCATAGAGACGAGGGCGACTATGCCGAGTATGTCCGGGCCTACATCATGCGACCCTTGGGCGGTGACCGTCGAGCTGGGAGGGAGAGGCCAGCAGCACCAGGAGCTGGAGCGGGAGCGGCGAGGAGGGCTCGAGTCCGTGGCAGGGGCGGAGTTCAGCGAGGGCGGGGGACTGGTTGGCCTGCTCTTCCCGCTTTACTGACTTTCAGAGGGCAGGGTGGGGCGACCTACCAGATCCCCTTCGCTCCTCCCCCGGATGATCACGAGTTTGCCGGTGTCCCCGACTTGCCTCCGGTATGTATTACTACATTTCGCATCTTGTACTGTTATTTCATTCCAGTTTATTTGATATTCCACAGAATGTTGATGCATCTGATACTTTTACAGGCGTCCTCCGAGTACACCCGGCAGTCATTGGAGATGAATGCCTCCATGATGGGGATGCTACAGCGGACCTTCGACCTCCTAGCCCTTTACAGCATTCCGGTATGTTCTTCCTGACCACAGCCACAAACCATACACAAACTGCTTCATATAATCTGATGCACGACACAACACCCGATAAACTGTTCATAGCATTCATACACTGTATTCACACACTATACTTATACACTTATACACTGCTCATGGCATTCACACACTGTACTCATACACTGTATTCTGCATTGATATACTGCTCACAGCACCCATACACTGTACTCATACACTGTATTCTGCATTGATATACTGCTCACGGCACCCATACACTGTACTCATACACTGTATTCTGCATTGCTATACTGCTCACGGCATTCTGATGCATTTGTCTCTTATGTACTTTTCAGCCTCCCTTCCAGATTCTGCTGGCGGGTGGTGTTCCAGCCGGGTCCTCTATTCCGGCTCGAGGAGGGCGAGGAGACACTACACGTCCCCGTACTAGGGGAGGGCGTACTCATGTTGGGAGTAGCTCTCGGGCACCCATTCCTGATGACGAGGATGATGAGTCTGAGTCCGACTCCGAGACAGAGGCAGAGACAGAGGCGGGGTCATCTGGGGAGGAGACCGGAGGCGGTACCGACTCGGGCTCTGGTGACGATGCTGATGATGCTCTTGGACCTTCGTCCAGGAAGAGGACTAGGACAGACTGATAGGCCCGGAGCCATTTTTGACATTTGATACAGATTTTTGCTGTTTTTTTTCTTTTCTGCACTTTCCTCTTTTGTTAGTAGTTAGAGTACTTTGTACTTCCGCAGGCAGGTTTCTGTTTTCTTCACAACTATGTACTTGAAAAGATGATATGAAATGAAACAAACTTTTGTTTAAAAGAGTGTTATATCTGCACATTTCATACTTTGCACTGCATTGCATCATATTACACCTCAAATGTAAATGATATTGATCTGTTGTCTGAAAATTGAACACTTGCACTGTAATAATCAGATAACTAACCAGCCAATAGCAAACAACTCATACAAATCACTGCTTAAACTGAATACACAGCCCATACTCTACTGGGGATTGATCTATATACAGCCCGCAGCATGGCACTCGGTTCATTTTTCACACAGCAAATCCTGAACAAACAGCTTAATCTAATCAAGACGAGCCACAAAGACTAAAACAGTTGAAGTTGAAACACACTCGGATGTCCCGAATTTTCCCTTTTCTTCTCTTGTCTCGCGTAGATGTAGAGAATGGCACAGCATTCTGAGCACAAACGATTAACTTTGGAAAAGGGTTTCACGATCGGGGTATCGAGCCTACAACAGAACACAGCGAAGGGACAGAAGGCACACGACCTGAACACAACGAGGCACGCTCAGAAAAGACTCAAAGCTAAAATTGAGACCGACAAATCAAAAGATACGACACAGGAACGTGTTTACGAAATGGGAGACCTCAAATCTCGGGGAGCCATTTCGTCCGGGTACTACCCACCCTTTCTGATTTGTGATATCACATCACTCGGCCCTCAGGCTCGTTTTTTTTTTCTCTCAAAAACCTTTTTCTTACTTTTTTCTCGACTTACTCCTCTTTATTCTTTATTCTCTCATTTTTCATCCCTCCCCAGAGTGGTTGATGGGTGAACGAGAGGTTGTGGGTTCACGCCCGGTGCAACTACCTTGCAGCCACTTCTTTTGGTAGATAGAGTGCCTTTTCGGCAAGTGCGTTGACGATGAGGGGGGAGACAGAACACTCGACTCAACTGTGCCCCTAGTTCATTACTTCGACCATTTTTTTGTTTTGTAAAACAGTTTTGATCAAAAATGAGAGTCGGATTGACACGCTTGTTCGATTTTTGATTTGAAAATCATGCAAGTCAGGCTGTGAGCACTGAAAATTTTCCTTTTTGGGTCCAAACATGGTCCAATTTTGGAAAATGAAATAGTTTTCGAAAAAATAAGTCAACCTCGGTAAAAATTTTTAAAAACTATTTTTGCAAACAGTCAATGCTCAACGAGCACGGGAACTTACCCTCGGGATGCGCGACCTCGGATCGGGGACAATGGGAAATTGCCCTCGGCTTAAAGGGGGATAAGGCAACGGAAAGTTGCCCCTGGTTTGGACGGCAACCCAGGGCAACTTATGCCACTAGATGGCAACGGAAAGTTGCCCCTTGTTTGGATAAAGCCGCGGCATGCTGTAAGCCAGTCCTCGTTGATGACGATCGGACCCTCGGACGCGGAGGAGACAAAGACGGTTTGAATCAATATATGGACACAATCACCTGGAAGGTGTTGGTGGTTGGACTTCAAGAGGAAGTTGATCACGTAGTTCTAGGTTGCTGCAATCGAGACATCGGATTCGGAGGAGGCATAAGTGATCAAAACCATGACATGAACGGAGACGCTATGGAAGTGTTGGGGGCTGGACTTCAGGATGAAGTTGCCTACGTATCCCAAACATGGGAATCAAGCCTTACGTAGTTCCGGTTAAGGTACACTCGGGTATTTTAACCTTCACTGTTTAGGCTCTAACTTTTGCCAAGGCGCCTGTTGCAGGTTTTC
This sequence comes from Camellia oleifera, assembly GCA_022316695.1. NCBI lineage: Eukaryota > Viridiplantae > Streptophyta > Magnoliopsida > Ericales > Theaceae > Camellia > Camellia oleifera. The sequence continues at coordinate 59,482,009 of CM039314.1, forward strand.
GACCTTGCGAGCTATGTTTTTCTTCTTTTTTCATTCTTTTCTTTTGCATTTTCATTTTTTTTCTTTTGCTTCTTTTGTAGTTTTATATTTCTTCTTTCTTTGCTCTAACTTTTGCCTGGTTCGCCCTTCCGGGTTTTTGGCCCAGCGAGCCTCTCAAAAGGTAAAAGTGTAGCAAGCCCATGCCAAATGGTTTTGAGATTGAAGCCTCTCTATATCCAGGAGAGTGACGGTTGTGTTGATTTGCAGAAAAGTCCATCACGGTTGCTTCACGAGCCTCTTCCGGTGAGATCTGATCTTCTTAATCTGGCTTTGGTGCCTCTTGCTCGAGGGCTGCTTCAAATCTGGCCACACGGGTCTTTCATAGCAGTTGGCTGTTGAATGTTATGAATGGATTCCAAGTTCAAAACAGATAGGTTGAATCTTGAGGCTGAGAGCGATCCTAGGCTGCACAATCTCAAGAGCGATTCCACACAGGTCTTCGCAAGACTGCGCAAAACATTTTGTTTTTGAAAGTTTTTAAGAAAGCGACAAATCGCTCGCGCTGAAGATAGTGTGGAACCAGTCTGGATCAAGCCAGGGTCCTTCTCAGTACTCACGCTGATAGGCATGGTTTCATTCATTAAAAGCTTAGCATGCCTCTCTTTCTCTCAAAATGATCAAAATTTTGCAAAACCCGAGGAATTCCTTCCTCTTCGTTTTTATCACCGCAGTGTTCGAAAAGGGTTTCTATGAAAAGCTTAGGTCATTACAACGATGTTTAAGGCACAAGAGAGTAGGTGGTATGTACTGTTGTTCCATTCACATCCTCTGGCACGGCTGACTCAAATAGCAACAAGTACGGAACGTGATAGCCACAGCTGTTTCATTCAGATTTGTTGGTATAACTGGCTCCTCGGTAGCAACAGACTCAAAAAGCGAAAACAACTAATTACAAGACAAAACGGTGTTTGAGGCAACAACCCCGAAATCACCTGGTACACTATACAAGAGGGACTGACTCATTACAAGATAGACCCTGTAAGAAAAAAGACTGACTCAATACAGAGAGAGATAGACTCAAAACAAAACAAAAGACTGACTCGACACCCAAGTTAGAATTTACAAAATTAGCATTGACAGATGCTCAAAAATGCGTGCCAAACGCCACATCCAAAAATACGCCAGGCACTGCCCGCAGGCGGTTCACCTTCTGATTATATACTCGCAATATCTGTGTCCTCAAAATCCAACAACTGGATGGTGACGGACTTTGCTGAGGTGGGGGGGAGGATAACCTCGTTGTCAATCAAATCCTGTACCTCATGACGAAGGCGGAAGCAATTATCGGTAGCATGACCAGTTTGCTGGTGGTACGCACAGTACAAAGCAGCCTCATGCGTAGCAGGGAGATTCTTCGGCAGAGGTCGAGGGTCCAAGGGTTTGAGATGCCCCATTTCGGCAAGGAACTGAAGTGCTTTGGACAATGGCATGTAGAGAGCATGGAAGACTCTGCGTCCTCGAGGCAGGTACTTTGGAGCCGGAGCACTCTTGCTAGATGCACTAGCGAACGGATCGGCGGGTGCGGCCTTGGATTTCTGATCCTTCCCGGATGTAGGGTTGGGAGCGGGAAGAACTGTTTTGGCATGACGGGGCCTATCCCAGTTCTCTGATTGACTGGAACTGCCCTCAGGCGGAGTGGGGAAAGCGTCCTCCACAGCCTTTGTCACAACTGCAGATATTTGTTGCTTGTTCATCCCCCCGGCTTTCAAAGCCTCGACTGCCCACAGCAGTTGTTTGATAGGATCGGCATCTGCCTTCATTTTGTCTTTACCTCTGGCCTCAGCCTAATTGAGGGTTTGGGTTGATGTTGACACGTCATTGTTATAACTGGAGGCCATCTCCGATTGACTAAGTTCAATAACAATTCGGCCCAACAGCGGGGGCTCCTGGGGTACAAAGCTCCCGGCATACGGTGCAGCTGGCGGTGAAGCTGACATCCCATATGCGAGATCTGCCACAGACCTCTGGAGATCACCTATCATCCCCATTAGTTCAAATGTAGTAGGCTTACGAGCCTGATATAGCTGAGGGGCCCAGACTGGGTGCGCAACCGGCGATCTGGGTGGATGCGGCATATCAACAGTAGTCTCACCGTGTAGGGTGATTCCTTGATCCAACGCGGCCGTCATGACCACGATCTCTTTTGAATTCTGCGTCATGCTAGGTTCTGCCTCAGCAAGAAGAAGACACTAGCTATTCTGGACCAACTCTCTGAATCTCTGAATTGAAACGGAAAACAAGCAGTATTTCAGCCCCAAACAGATCAAACACGGGTGTAGCCGAACAACTGCACTCTACTACTGATCACTGTTCCCCAGAATCATTGTTCAAAACTAAACTGATACCTGCAGACATAACTGATTCTCCACAACACTGATACTGGTGCCCTCGAGCCTGATACCCAATCTTGCGAACTGACATGTGTGTTCCCTGTAGAGATACACTCTAAAAGCACATAGCAGGTAAAGGAGAGCCAATACACCCCTATGTTGGGGTAAGGTTTCCCTGTCCTATTTTGTCAGGAGCTAGGGTTTCACTACGCACGCAGCGGTTTCAAACAACCTATCATCGGGTAAGCAACCTGTCCTAGTTTGGAATGGTCACTATGGATTCCGAATATGCACTAGGTCGAATGGTCAAAAAGGGTGCCTCGGTGAAACCGGGGTTTGTGTTCCCATGCTGTCAGAGCCCATAACCAGTCAGCCTTATGGTCATGCCTTGACAAGACAAGCCTCCGGCAAACCGTTCAGGAATGGCAGATGGCAAACACGGTGTCCTAGGCGCACCAATGCACATGCAATGCAAAGAAACACACAAATGAAATCAAAACAGGATATCACGAGTTCGAGTCAAGCTCTCTAAATCCCCAACAGAGTCGCCAGAAACTGTAGACAAGCCCGCGAGGGACCTTGCTACAGTTCGGGCTCCCCTTTTTGTTGCGGTTCTTAATCTGAACCAAAGAGTCCAACTCTGGCAAATCGTTTTGAGAAAAAGAGATTTTGAAAGAAGTGCCAAACATGGACTGCTTTGCCAGATACAGAGTCGCCACCTAAATATTTTATTTTGGGAAATTTAGGAAACCCTGACTCGGTGCCAAAGGCCACGTGTCCGTCATTACCAAAGTTGCCTCGGCTCGGGAGCTTGGGTATGATCGGGGAAGGTCAGCTATGAGCACCCCCTTTTGCCTGGTCCGAAGACCGGCCTCTACTAACGATGATATCCGATTTTTTAAAACATTATGTGTTCTTGTTCCAGTTATTAGTTTAGAATTACTATGTTATGCGCACAGCAAACAAGTATAGACTAGATTGCCTAATTTGGAAACAAGCATCGCATATCCGTTTGTTTTTGAAAACACTTTGAAATTTGCTACTCGCAAGTAGGCTAAAATACGGATTTCGATGAGTTTTTCCAGCTCAAACAATCCAACCTTCACCCACAGGCATTCAAACATTTTATCTCGTATAAGCATTTAGCCACATGGTAATCATGCTGTTATGTTAACATTCACACGCATGCGAGATGCTAAAGCATAAATACTTACATTGTACTCCATGCCAAAACAATAAACTAGTTAGCAAATATGCATGTCCTAGTTCATGTAAGTGGCTAATGCAACACATGCAAGGATGCAGTTAGACTAGGCTCGGCTAACCCTAAAATGGCATGTAGAATGCTACAATTATAACGTATTCAATTTGGAATTGAAAATACAATGCAGTTTGTATGATGTACCGAGCCTGGTGCATGCAAGACGAATGCATGGATTCACGCATGCATTGCATGAGATATGCTAATTTAAACGTGCCCTAATACTAACCATCAAAGCAGGTAAGTAAAAGGGAGAAAGAAGTGGAGGTTGGAAGACATGGACACACACGCACCCACACTTATTACAGATTCACCCTCGCTCGGAGGGACCAAAAGAATAACACAAATTAATTAACTACACAAGCTAATTAAATATTACAAATTGCCTAATTAGTTAACAACTAACTAAACTAGGAAAACAGTAAACCGCCTCGGGAGGAGAGCCTGATGCAACGCATGTTCGGGTCCTGCTCGGAATTGCACTGCCATGCATAGATTGCCTCTGTTTTCCCTGCTCTGCCCTTCTGAAGACTGCCAAAGTCTCAGAGACGCTTCTTCAAATACTAGGGATCACCATCGGCTGAGTAGAATGGCCACCGGCTGCAGCATGTGATCATCGGCTGGAAATGAGGCTATCGGCCACCAATACATTGTCGGTCGGCACTAAATATTGCCGGTCGGCAAAAAGTTCCTGCAGAACCTGCAACTCACAGCAGCAGAGGGCAGAACCTTGTATGACAATGCAATCCAAACCATGTATGCACCAACCAAGCCTCTTATCATGTATACAACTCAAAGGGGCATGGTCCTTGGTTCTTGGACCACCAATCACGCATTTCCATGCATGATGGCCCAAAGAATCAAGCATGCACGTTCATGTCAAATGAAATGCAATGCACACAATCAAACCAAGGGGCTTCTACCTCCATCATGACTTAGTCAAGAGGTAGAGCATGCATGCCAATGTAATGCAACCCTAAGCATGTTAACTAGGCATGCAACATGGCAATGCAAACAAGCATACAAGCTAGCAAGCATGCAAGACAAATAAAGGGTGGACTTAAACATGAATTAGGCAGCTCTAATTAGGCCCAAAACAGTGGCTGAATCCATGGAAATGAGGTCTAAAATACATACACACATGCATGCAAGTATGGTCCAACACTTAAGCATATAAAGGCAACTTTTAAACACATTCAAAAGAGGCCTAACATGGATAAATGGCATGCAATATTAGCTCTAAAAATCATGTTATAAGAGGTGCCAAACCAACTTAAACAAGACAAATACTAGTGTGCAAATGCCCAAATTCTTGAAGCAAGGTAATGAAGCTTTGAAACACACTTAGCATAACAACCATGGCATGCATTAAACAACTAAAAACAGATTTTTAGCATGTTAAAACAAGGCCAAAGGACTACTTAGATGGCATCTAAGTGGCTCAAATATGAAGGCATGCACAAATGCACTTTCAAGGAGCATATAACACATGCTCAAGAGGCAACAAAGAGACAACCAAGGCAAGCATACAAGCATGTCTTAGGGACTGAAATGATGTTACAAATGGTGCCAAACCACCTAAATGATGCAAGCAACACATGCTACACATTCTCATACTTGAAGCATACAAGCTCAAATACAAAGGAGCTATACCAAGCATGCCAAAATCGACCCAAACAATTATGGACAGACCTTAAACATGGCAAAATAAGCACAAAACCTTCACAAGGTTAAACCTAAAACATGCTAGAACAAAGGCTAACAACCTAAGGCATATTAAGGCAATAACAAGGCATTACATGGTAGGTATGCTAAGCATGCATTGTGTGCCAAAACCAACTTAATACAAAGTTAAATCATGACAATATAAGCATAAAATACAGCCATGGCATGATCAACAAACCTTTAAACATAATGCTCCCTTAAGAGGCCAAAAGTGGTCCTTTTCAAGGACAACAAGGAGAGGGGGTGGCCCTCTCCTTCTTGAGACTTTAAGGCACCATCTTCACCACTGAAATCCCACAAGATTTCAGTGGTGGAGAGGCCCAAACACCAAAGTCCCGAAACTTGCACAAAATAGCACAAAAAGGAACCTTACAAGGCTTAGGAGGGGTCAAACAAACCCAAACCACAAAATACTCTTAACAAACAATCAAGAGGGCTAAAAGACAGAACTTTTTTATGTTATACGCTAAACACAAAATGTCACGTCCCAAAACCCGCCCCTAAAGGTTTCGGGCATGACCTATTCCGAAACGGACACTTAACCTGTTATACGTAATATATGGGGCCTTGGCGGAAGCACTAAAATTTAACATAATAACAAACTCCATTGAGCTACCTCTAATATGCCAGGATCACATGCATCATATACATTATAATAACCAGTCACAGGCCAAAATTATACTGTGAGCATCAGTCATATAGATATACATATACAGCCCCAGCTCTAAGATTGGGCATAAACAAAAACATTGAAGTCATGTACATTTAACCTTAAATGAGTAATCAAAAAAAAAAAACAAGACAATGTTTAACAAAGCTTCACAAAACTGAGTGATCTCGCTTAGTGCCTGGACTCATAAAAGTTGACAAAAGGGAACGAACATCCTGGGTTAGGACTGACCTCTTGGTTGGTTACCTACAGGAACAGACATACAGAGGGTGAGCCAAGCTCAGTGAATAGTAATATATAAATAAAATAATGCTTAACTTGAAACATTGTATAATAGAAATACACATGGATTCGTAACTTCTCAATATTTACTGAACCATAAATTGTGTCTAACATGCTTTGGAAATAAGTGAGGATAGACATACGAACTAAATGCAACTTTTCAAATGTTCCTGAACATGGGTCTCCGCTCGAGCGGACCTTGCAATTTCTAAAATTCTACAATGCCAAGTAAAGTTCCAACCTGGTATTCAAAGCTTCAAACATGTATTTTCGTATACTAATGCAGCATTCACAATACGAGTCTGAATCTGTTCTTATTCATTATAGACTTAGATCTTATCATGAAACATATTGGCTTGAATATAATGTTTTGGATTAAAATCCTGGTATAATGTGGCACAAACCCTTAATCATGGTGGCATGAAGCCCATTAACATAGTGGCGCAAGGTCCTTGGATACTTACCAAGCTTCAAAACATATACTTACTATGGCCTCGTTTGGCAAGAGGCTATTTTAGCCAAAAAGCCAAAAAGTTACTAAAAAAGTCAAAAAGCCAACAACTCACACCAAAAAGCCAAAGATTCTATTTTCTCTCTACTTTTTGCACATCTTTTCGTAAAAAGCCAAAAAGTTATCCAAACATACTAGTTTTTTTTACATCACATTTTAGCCAAATAGCCAAAAAGTTACTAAATTAGCCTGTTCTCAAACGAGGCCTAAGCTTCAAAACATATACCTATCAATCTTTAAAACATATGCTTACCAAACTTTAAAACATATACTTATCAATCTTTAAAACATATGCTTATCAAACTTTAAAACATATACTTAAGCATACAATGCAAAGTCCACATGATTTGTCTGAGTCTGTTTCACTTTATAGGCCTTTTCTTGAAACATATCAGCTTGAACATAATGGTTGGCTTAAAGCCCTTGAATGGTGCGGCATAAGCCCTTAAACATTGGCATAATGCCGTTGAAAGGTGGCATAAAGCCCTTGAAAGGTGGCATAAAGCCCTTAAACATTGGCATAAAGCCCTTGAAAGTTAACATTAAGTCCTTGCAAATTGGCATTAAGAATGCCCTTGTAAATTGGCGTTAAGCCCTTGTAAATTCTTGTATGAACTCAAGAGGTGTCTCATACGGGTTCTAGCGGTGACTCACAATGTAGCACTTAGTCCCGTGTAGCACTTTGTTTCATAACCTAATTACTTATATCGTATGGCCAAAGGCCCATAATCTTAAAGAATGAAAACACTTCATTTTTCCTCCTTTCTTTATATACACATATCAAAACATAACGTAATTACATATCGTGCATAAACAAGGTGTTAATGACAATCATTAGCTATATATATGAAGCAGATAATGGTACTACTACTCACAGTGCTATAACGGAGTGCTTGTCCTTCTCGGGTTATGCCCTACACATGTACACAACTTATACATTAAGGGCATCAAACACAAATTCCAGAAATACCAGAGGGTTAAGCACGTAAAACAGAGCAAACAATATTTTGCAGCATGAAGTTTCAAACCTACTTCTCCAACTCAATATATATATAAAAGATTACTAGTCTTACAAAACACATTATGGAATTTACACCCATTCATCTTCTATTCAAAGAAAGAAAGGATTTTTATGAACATTTCCATGTTCCCCAAAACTCCTTAAATTTCTAGTGTTTTCACCAAAAACCAAACATTTCCCCATCCCCATAAGAAATCCTACTAAATCATTCTCTTGATTTAATAACTAAGCAAGCCCACAAATATTTAGTAAAATGATTTGGGATTAAACCCATTCTTGAAAACTTCAAATTTTAGGTCACAAAAATTAATATCAACATAGTCAATACCATCCCACATAATCATCACAATTCAACATATCTCAAAAGGAATTCTTAAATTCCATTTCAACATTCCATAATCGAATTTATATCATCCACATTATCAACAAATCTTTTCCCCCAATTTCCCTTTTATTAAAACATAATTTACAATGCATTTAACAAAGTTCAATCGCAAAGTTTAAACATAATTTTCAAACATAACCAAATTCCAATTAAACTTGAACACATCTAATTCAACCTACCACTTTCATGATTCAACTATCAATTTGGGCCAAATCATTGATTATCATCAAAAATCAACCTAGGGTTTCTAAGAAATCTACAAATTTCAAATAAAATTTTAAATCTTCTTAACCCATTACTTTTTATTTCAAATCTTCCCATTTATTAGGCACCCTAGGTCCATAATCCATAAACCATAATCTAAACCCCATAAACCATACTCTAAACCCCATAATAGAACCCCAACATACCTCAAAAATTTCAAAATTCCATTCGGTAGAAAGTGGTGATCTCCTCTTATTCTCCATCCTTGATGCAAGATCCATGGTTGATTTGTTGAGAAAAGTGGAGGAAATCAAGGTTTTGGGAGCTAGGGTTTCGGACATGGAAGAGGGGAGAAGAAGAGAGGCAAAGAAAATGCAAGAAATGAGCTCAAAATCACGTTTTTGAGCTGCTGCCCCGCACATCGCCGCACGTGCGCCGCATTTCCCGCACGTGCGGTCCTGCTTCCAGCACAGATATGAAAACTTCAAACATGCGTAACTCTCTCATCCGGACTCCGTTTTAGGTCATTCGTGTGTCCAAATTGAAGCCCCAAAAATAATCTTTCCAATGGTTCTAACCTCACATCCAAATTCAAAGTGTGGAAAAAGAAAAGGGCAAAAGAGTGATGGCTGATCATAGGCGAATTATTCGAATTAAAGTTTTTGGTCCAATCTTACTTTACCATCATATTACCACCAAAATCAATACCCCAAAATAAAATAGGGAGGTTCCAAATACACTAATAAAAATGCCACAGATATAAATCACTTTTCACAGGAAGCAAGTAAATGCACAGAATAATAGATCGAAAATATACCAGAAATAGATATGTGGGTCGGGTTATTACACAAAAACAGTTCTAAGATAGGCAAAAGTGGTGTACAAAAATGGGGTAAAAAGGGACTAGTGTCTCACCCTTGTAGACCTCTTCAAAAAATGAAGCTCCAGCTGGTTCTCCAAGCTCAAAACCACATAAAGACCTCAAGAACAATCTCTGATCTTTCAAGGAACCAAGAAAAGGTGTAACACTATGTGTTTGTGTGCAATAGTGAGACAAAACACACACAAAACTACAAAAAGAGGAAGGTATAGATATAGGATAGATATAAGTCCTAAAGCTAAAACCAGAGCTCCTCCCAAGATGTTGTCTAACCCTAGAAGAGGAGGAAGAGGTCTCCTCTTATAGATATTCACTCTTACAAAGCTTACAAAGCAAGCTTGGCAATAGTGAAATCCCTCCATACACGTGTATGGAGGGGGGCAAAGGTGGGTGCCAGCTATCACAGCTGGCACAAAATATCTACCAAAAGTAGATGAACAGTGATTGGCTAGCAAAAAGTGTCATTTTGACAAAATTCACTGCCGACCGGCAACAAAGAGTGCCGACCGGCAATATATATTGCCGGTGGCAACAACACCTTGACCGGTGGCCTTTAGCCACTGCCGGTGATGTGTGGGGATGCCTCACAAGGCATTCCCTGTCCCTTCAAGGCAAAACACAAGTGTTTGGTACAAAACCAGACACAAAACGGTCGAGTTCGGAGATCCTGAGGCAAGGCACGTAGCCAAGACCTCCGAGAACTCCAAACGAACACAAACATGGATGATCACCGGGTGTTCAAACGGTGACGTCCAAGTCTTGAGGACGGTAAAAAATGGGGGTGTCTACACATGGGAATCAGGCCTGACATAGTTCCGGGTTAGGGTGCGCTCAGGTGTTGACACTCTCCTTTTGCGCTTTAACTTTTGCCAAGGCCGCCCTTCTGAGTTTTCGACATTGCGAGTTCCATTTTTCTTTTGTTTTTCTTTCCCTTTTCATCTCTTCTTTTCTTCTTTTTCTTTTCATTTTCTTCATTTTCTTCTTTTTTTATCTTTTTCTTTTTCTTCTTTTTCTCTGCTCTAACTTTTACCTAGGTCGCCCTTTCAGGTTTTCGGCCCAGCAAGCCTCTCAAGGATAGAAAAATGTAACTTGTCCATGTTGATCGGTTTTGAGATCTCGAAGCCATCTGAATCCAGGAGAATGGCTGCTATTCGCTGATGATGTAAGAGTCCATCCAACCAGGTCAGAATTTGCCACTAGTGTTGTGGATAGGAACTTGATTGTCCTTCAACAATAAAATTTCTTCTCTTCGTTTCTTGGATTTGGCTTTCTTGCCAATCTTCATTGTTTTGCGGAATAACTCATCTTTGAATCTTTGAGCACATCTGACATTTTTTGCCCATAGTTCAAGGGCTACTTCTGATCGAGCTTTGCAAGCTTCCTTTGATCACATTTGACCTTCTTGATCTGATCTTCTTGCCCCTAGTCCAAGGGTTGCTTCTGATCCAGCCATACAACCCCCTAAGTCAAGGTTCCAAGTTTGAAAGCAAAAGGGGACAAGTTTTGAGGCTGAGAATGATCCTATGCTGCACAATCTCAAGAGCGATTCCACATAGGTCTTCGCAGGACCACACAAAACATTTTTTGAAATCTTTTAAGAAAGCGACTAGTCGCTCGCGCTGAAGACAATGTAGAACCAATCTAGATCAAGCTAGGATCCTTCTCAGTACTCACATTAACAAGCATGATCTCATTCATTAAAGGCTTAGCAAGCCTCTCTTTCTCTCAATTGATCAAATTTTTGCAAATCCTGAGGAATTCCTCCCTCTTTGTTTTCATCACAGTGTTAGAAAAGTTTTGAAAAACTTAGGTCAATGCAATGATTTAAAGGCACAGAAAAGTTGGTGAAAAGCACTACCGTTTCATTCAGATATTTTGGCACAACTGGCTTCAATGATAGAAACAAACTCAAAAGAAAGAGTGTAAAAGACAAACACATAAACAAGAAAGTGATACCGAGGTAACACCCCGAAATCACCTGACTGTAACATAATAGGACTAACTCGATACAACAAGACAGACTCAATACAACACAACAAAACTGACCCAATACCCAAGTCAGAAAATACAATAAACAGCCTTTTCAAGTTGCTCAAAACAGTGTGTGCCATACACCACATTTGGAATAAAATAAGCGCCATCAGCAGGTGGTTCATCTCCCGATCACATAATCACATTATCCCCCCAAGTTCATTGGTCCAGTGCCAATAGACTTTGCAGGACCTGGTGCGATGATGACCTTGTTGTCAATCAAATCTTGTATTTCATAGCGAAGACGAAAACAAAGGTCAGTGTCATAACCGGTTTGTTGATGGAAGACACAGTACTTGGCAGCATCATGCTTGGTTGGAAGGGGATTCGGGAGACGCCGAGGCTCAAAGGGTTTGAGATGGCCTTGTCCTATAAGGATTTGGAGAGCTTTGGACAAGGTCATGTAAAGCGAAGCGAAGAACCTCTGGCCTCGGGGTTGGTACTTTGAGGTTTGTGGAGTTATGTTGGATGTATCGGCAAAGGGGTTGGTAGGTGCTGACTGGGTTTAATGATCTCTTCCAAGTGTAGGATTGGAGCTAAAAGGAACGTTTCTGGTACGACATCCTTTTTCCTGGCTTGCTCCTTGATTCAGAATGCTCTCATCCTGAGTGACAAAAGCATCATCCACAGTTTTTGTAACAACTGCGAGCACTTGTTGTTTGTTCATTCTTTCGACTTTCAAAGCCTCAACAGCCCACTGAAGGTGTTCATGGGGATCAATGCCTACCCCTACCTTGTTCTTACCACTTGCCTCCACTTTGCCAAGGGATTCGGTCGCTATATTAGAACAGAGCCCAGTTGTTGTCGACATGTTATTGCCTAGACCTGGGATGGCTTTAGGTTAGCCATTTTTAATTGCAGCTTGCCCCAAGATTGGATAGCCTTTTGGCATGAAATTTCTGGCATGAGATGTGGCCGATGATGGAGCCAATATCCCAAAGGCCAGATCTGCCACAGTTCTCTGAAGATCTTTAATCATTCTCATCAGCTTAGAAGTAGTGGGTTCACGGGTTTGAGATGATTGGGGTTCCGAGACTGGATGTGTGGTAGGTGCCCCAGATGGGTGTTGCATTTTGGCATTGGTCTCACCCTGCATGGAGATTCCCTGGTTTAATGCCGCTATCATGGCCACAATTTCTTCTGAACTCTCTGCCATCACGGGTCTACTGAGTTGAACAAAGGTAATGTGACTGGTGACTGTCGGATTAGTTGAACCGGTGAGCCCTGACTGGCCTTTCTTTTCCTTGCCTCTAGCAAAGGAAACACTAGTTGCCATTGAAATGAATCTCTGACCTAACAAAGTCTATTAACACAAGTCCAATGTACCCGGGGGATATTGGAGCCTTCTGAAGCTATGGATCCAGGACTACCTTGCAAAAGAGAAAACAAACAGCATCTCAGCTTGACTTCATCAGAACAAATATGAGCATAGCTGAATAACTGTGCTCTCCACTAAATTTTGCCCCAAAATTCTGCCTTAAACCTGATATCCTCGAACTGATACCTTGACTTGCAACTGATACATACATTGCTGTAGAGACAAACCCTAACAGCACATATCAAGCAACTGAGAGCCAAAACACCCCTATGGTGGGGTAGGGTTTCCCTGTCCTATTTTGTCAGGAGCTAGGGTTTCACTACGCACACATGCGGTTTCAAATAATCATGCATTCGGGTAAGCAACCTATCCTAGTTTGGAATGGTCTCTATGGCTTCCAATATGCAACTAGGCCAGACCACCTAATATACCACTCGCACCTAACACCGAGAAGTGAAAAGTGGATCAAACAGTACGACGGTGATCCAGATCCAAGGTTTGTGTTCCTATCGTGGCAGAGCCCGCAACCAGTCAGCCTTATGGCATGCTTTTCCAAGCGAGCCTCCGGCAAACCGTTCAGGAATAACAGATGACAAACACTGTGACTTAGGCACACTAATGCAAATGCAATGTAAAGAAACACATAAATGTAGATAAAACAACATATCATGAGTTTCGAGTCAAGTTCTCTAAATCCCCAGCAGAGTCGCCAGAAACTGTGGACCCAACTTTCTTCGCGAGCACCCCCTTTCGAAGAGGGCGCGAATTGGCCATCCTACAGCTCAGACTCCTGTCACGGTTCTGAATCTAATCTCACAAAGTGCAATGTGAGACTGATAAACACCAAAGAGTCCAAATCTGGCAAATCATTTTGGAAAATTGATTTTGAATCAAAAAGCGCCAAACAAGGACTGCTTTGCCAGATTACAGAGTCGCTACCTAAATATTTTGTTTTGGGGAAATTTAGGAAACCCTGACTCGTGCCAAAGGCCACGTGTCCGTCATCACCAAAGTTGCCTCAACTCGGGAACTTGGGTACGAGAGGGGAAGGTCCTGAAATGAGCACCTCCGCTCGCCCGATCAAAGGATCGGCCTTTACTAAGCATGATATGTTGTTTTATAAACACATGTATTTTTATTCCAGTTATTAGCTACTTTACTATGTGATGCACACAGCATACAAGTATAGACTAAATCACAAGATTTGGAACAAATCAATTCATGTTTGTTTTCGAAAATGGTTTGAAAGTGCCACTCGCAAGTGGGCTAAAGCGCGGATTTGCCACCCTCAAGTGGGCTTAAAAACATGATTTGCCACTTCGCAAAGTGGGTTTAAAACTCGCATTTATCGAATTGTTCCAATTCAAGCAACAAAGCCTCCACCTACAGGCATTCATGTAGTTAAAGCAATTAAGCAAATAGCCTCATGGCAAGCATAATATCATGGCAACACTCACACTCATGCAAGTATGCTAAAGCATAAACACTTACAGTGTACTCCAAGCCAAAACAGAAAGCTAGTTAGAAATCAATGCATGATCCTAACTATGTTAAGTGCCTAATGCAACGCATGCAATAATGCAACTAATAGGCTCGGCTATCTACAATGGCATATGAATGCAACATTTTGATAACATGTACTCAAAGAAGTATTAAAATACAATGCGGTTTGTATGATGCGCCGTGCCCGGTGCATGCAAGACAAATGAATGATGCAAACATGCAAACATAAGGTATGCTAATCAAAATATGCCCTAATCAAACCATCGAAAACAGTTAAATAAAAGGGAGAAAGACGTGGGGTTGGAAGACATGCACACACACACGCACACTTATTACAACACTGCGCCCTCTTGACGGAGGGTCCGAATAAATAAGCTAAGCTAATCTAAGCTAGGCTAAGCTAACTAATCTAATTAAACTAATTAGACTAATTATTACAACACTTAACTAATTAGCACAATAATTAATTAAATTACAAAACCAATGCTGACTAGTAAGTAAAGCATTAAATTAGGTTGCCTCAGCTCTGCCTTGGAAATTACAAGATGCATGCACTTGGTTGCCGCCTTGAAACGCCTTTTGGTTTGCTCCTGAGAGGCTCTGTTTGCAGGGTTACCCAATAACTTTCTACTCTGCCTTACCAATTCCATGCTGAGGAATTCACCAGTGGCTTGCCGGCCATCTACCGGCCAAGGAGAGGCATTACCGGCCAAGGATGAAGCCACTGCTGGCCACTGTTGATGCACTACCAGCCACTAGTGTGTTGAGTCACCAAACTTTGAAGCACAACAGCAAAACATCAACTTTTCTATGCTAAAACCAACTTTGAGAGCTCAAATTAGGCTCCAAGAGACCTCAGCCCAAAGATGAAGGATGTCTAGGCAAACTAGAAGTGTTTCTCTACTTCTATGCACAAAAAGACAAGAGAGAGCGAACTCTAGAGAGAGAGGCAGAGATTTTGCTCTGAAAATTTTGTAGAGAGAGATGGATTTTAGGAAGAGAGCCTCCCAAACTTGCTAACCTCTTAAAAATGATAGATATGGCCTTCATATATAGCAAAAATGAGAGCCTTGGTCGAAATATCTGAATACAGGACAGCTGGAGCAATGTGGGAACAGCTGGAGGTGAATATCTACAAAAAAAAAATGTGTTTTGACATCGTTGGCCGGCAGGGGATCATTGATGGCCGGCATTACATCATTTCTAGCCAGCAAGGACCATCAATGGCCAGCACTACATCATCCATGGCCGGCACCCTTCACCAGTGGCCGGCAGAGAAAATCTGCTCTCCAGGTCCAACTTCAAATGGGCATAACTCCCTTATCTGGACTCCTTTTCAGGTCATTCTTGTATCAAAATTGAAGCCCTGGAAGTAATATTTCCAATGGCAGCAGCCTAACTTCAAAATTCCAAGTGTGAAAAAAGTTATGCTCCTTTGAGTGAAGACTACTCAGTTTCGATCCTACCCAAATTCATGCCAAACTTCTCCCAAACTTGGTTTCTTCTCTCCTCTCCTCTTTTCTTCAAATCCAAACCCATAAACAAGGTGTTTTGAAATATTTTTCAAAGAATTCATCTCTCTTTCATTCATTTCCACTTTGTCCTTGCTCGGTTTACCGAAAAGCGCGACATTTAACAAAATGCGAGCGTCGGAACATCGTAGGAACTTTTTTAAAAATATTTTGAAAGAGAGGGTTTTAAGGTCTCAAAATCGTTTTGGTCAAAATAGTTTTGGCCCAAAAAAAAGGGTGCAAGGTTGGGATTTGACCCTCTCATTGCCGAAGAAATCGAACATTTGCACTGCACATCTTTCATCACAACCATCAGTAGTGCCTAAGTCTTAAGGGCAGTAAAAAATGGGGTGTCTACAATGATTAGAATGTTCTCTTCGTCACACGATTTCAACGTGTTTGGGATATGTTCTTCCTCCTCTCACGATTCCAGCGTGGTTGGAGTATGTCATTCTATTCATCTACTACATTATCCATCGCATCCATTGCATTATCCATTTTATTGCTTGCATCCTTTCCATGTTAAGCTTAGTTTGGCATGTGCTCATACATTTCCTTCGTTGAAACATAGTTCTGTCATGTGTAAGTACCCATGTTGCGCTGAGGCTAGTATTGAGGGTGTCAACGCCTTTTCTGTGTTAGACGTGGTTTGTTTTGTGTCCATACCTTTTCTAGGTAAGACGCGGTTTGGCCCACGTCCCTTATTCACTGCATCCATTGCATCGTACTTTGTCTTGTAGCATTCAACATTTAAGATCATTATCTTTCCCTAGCAGATCATTCCTCACTTATATCATCCAACCAATTACTTGTACTCTTTCTATTTCTATGAAAAACATAGTTCTACGTGTGCTCGCACCCCTTTCACATTGAAACATGGTTTTGTTATGTGTAAGTATCCATGCTGCACTGAAGCCAGTATTGAGGATATAGGCACTTAGCCTGTGTTAGGCGTCGTTTGGCTCTGCCCACTTCTTTTCTATATAAAATGTAGTTTGATTTGTATCTCCATCCCTTTATGGTATTTGTGTGGTAAGCACTACTTGTGGTTTGATTATATTATTGCATTGCACTGCATATCATTTGCATGATTTCGTTACATTATGTATCTCTTGTATTCCGTCCCTAAACTACGTTGGTTCGATACCTTGCAATGGGATACGTAGGCAACCCTCGGGCTCAACCAACTACATCTGGATTTTGTTTGTTTGTTTGCCCAAGTCTTACGGCCTTGTCAAAATGGGCCGTCTTTGGGCTTTGACATTCACTCACATCATTTCATGACTTCGAGCTCTGTCAAAGAGGGGCAACTGTAGACACCCCATTTTTAACAGCCCTTAAGACTTGGGCGCCTCAGGTTGATCACTCGATGATGAAAATTATGCTGTACAATCGCTCAATTTATTCAGTAAGAAGAGCTTATAAATTCCAACCTTACAAACCATTTTTGACCAAAACTATTTTAGACCTTAAAAACCTCTTTTTCACAATATTTTTTCAAATGTTTCTATGATGTTCTGTGGCTCGTATTTCGTTGAAAATACTGCACTTTTCGGTAAACCGCGCAAGGACAAAGTGGCAATAAATGAAAGGGAGGTGAACTCTTTAAAAAAATATATTTAAAACATCTTATTTAGAGGTTTGGAGTTGAAGAAAATAGGAGGAGAATGAAGAAAACTAGTTGGGGAAGAAGTTGGGCATCGATCTGTTAGGACAAAAATTAGTAGCCTTCACTAAAATAGGCATATCTCTTTGCACACTTAGAATTTAGATGTGTGTTTGCCACCATTGGAAAGTAGATTTCCAGGGCTTCAATTTAGACTCAAGAATGACCTAAAATCGAGTCTGGATAAGGGAGATATGCCCATTTGAAGTCGGACCTAGAAGTAGATTTTTGCTTATCGGCCACTAATGGCCTGTCGCCCACTAATAGTGGCTGGCAATCCACTTTTAGTGGCCTGCCAGCCACTTGTGTAAAAAGCCAATTTTTTGCAGATATTTGTTGCCAGCTATTCCCACACTGCACCAGCTGTTCTTGTACAAATATTTCCGAGATGGACACATGGTTTTCTATATATAGAGGACTTTCCCTCTTGGTTTAAAAGTTAGAAAAATTTAGGAGTGAGAAAATATTTTTAAAGAGCAAATTTTGGAAAATTCCTCTCTCTACAATTCTCTCTTTCTATTGCAACTTGCATAGCCTTTGCCTAAACACTCTAAACCAAACCTAGAGAGCTTCTTGTTGAGGTGATTTGAGCTTGAAATTGAGCTCTTGAGGCATTTGAGAGTGTGAAATTGGTGGTTTGTAACTCAAAGAAGCCTTCCTCTTTAAGAGGTATACCTTCTAGTCCTTTTGTACCATCTCTACACTACTTGTTTTCTATCTTTTTTTTTTTTTTTTTTTTTTTTTGATTTATTTATTACCTATCTTTTTGGGATGAAACTTGTCATTTAAGGCCATTAAAGGTAGAGGGTTGACAACCCTTCTTTGAACCTTGTTTCTAAGGCCTTCGCCCTTGTGTTTCCCACCTTCTCATCACCTTTTTTTGAGCTTTCTACCACTGATTTTTAGAGGTTTTTCAGAGGCAAAAATCATGTTTTAAAGTCCCAAAAATGGAGGGGGTAGCCTCCCCTCCTTGTGCTTGTGTGCTAGTATTAATTCCTCAATATTTTAGCTTATTGTTTTAGCTATTTTTTGTCTTCATTCTAGCACTTTTTTGGACTATTTTAGGATTGTTTTTAGTTGTTCATTACATTTGAGCTTTGTATAGCATGCTTGTAGTGTAATAGTCCTCATAGGCTTGGTGTTTTAGGCATTAGACACCAACCTATTTGAGTTGATAGTGTTTATTTCTTGCTTTCCATACTTGTATTCATCTCTAATCATCTCTGCAACCTCCCTCCTTTCTTGGCTTTTTCTTTGTTTTGAAAGTTGTTTCAAACTAGTTGTTTGTTTAAGCTTGAGATTGTGATTGTTGTGCTTAATGGTTTAATCCCTTTGGGGGTTCATCACCAATGGCATGACACTTCTCTCATGTTTAAAACAACACTTGATTTGGTACTCCTTTCTATTAGAGGACTTAAAGCTCATTTTTGGACTTAATGAACTAAGGAATGGATGGTAATTAAAATGAAATAATAAAATTGGAACTAAAAGTGATGCAAGATAAAATCAACTTGGGTTCAATCAGACGTTAATTGAACATTAAGTCTTGAGTTGTTTCATACTAGTTATTGATGTAAACGGTTCAAGAGTCAATGTCAACCACTTCCCTTGATCAATTCATGACAGGGAGAGGGTTTGAGAGTCTTTAAATTATGCATTTATTGAATTGTGTCCCTTGATTCATAAGTCATCACACAATGAAATTACACCGATTGATGATTTACGAATTAAGTCTACCCCTCATTTGACCTGTTTAATGATAAGGAGAGACAAGGTGCACAAACATTCCATGAGAATACTCTGGCTTGTGCTTTGTTTGTCCTCTGTTGTTACAGGAAAGAACCAGCACCAGTGGCCAGCAGGCCATTTCTAGTGGCAGGCAGGCCACTTCTTTTGGACGACAACCCACTATTAGTGGCCTACCGGCCACTATTTATGGGTTACTGGCCACTTTTTCTAGGAAAACAGTCCCCTTTTTCTAGCAGAGCAGAGTAGAAGCTGAGGTGAAAAGCAGTTTATTTTTCCAACTGTACAACAAAGGCATTCTAGTAGCAAAACAGAGAGCATTATCGGGTAGAAATCGACATCCATGCATGAGCCCTCCCTCGATCCTCAGGATCCGTAAAGTGATGTTGTAATAATATTAGTGTTGTACTTGAAGTAGTGGGTTTGTAACTAATTAGTTAGAATAATTAGTTAGTTTTGTATTGTACGTATTTTAATTAGCTAGAATAGTTAATTAAATTTTGTTGTTGTAATAATTAGTTAATTAGCTAGAATAGTTAATTAATTGTGGTGTTGTAATAATTAGTTAATTAGGTAATTAGCTTAGCTAGGACATTTATTCAGACCCTCCTACGCGAGGGCAAACTTGTAATAATTGTATGTCTTCCAACCTCATGTCTTTCTCCCTTTTATTTATTTGCTTATAATGGTTAGTTTAGAACATCACTTTCCTTTTAGCATACTCCATGTTTGCATCCACTTGTCTTGCATGCATCAAGGCTTGATTCATCATTCTAACAATGCATTCTCATTTAAATACTTCTTTGAAAATATGCTTAAACCGCATGCTATCAAATTGACTCACATGCAATAATTAGTAGCCGAGCCTATTAGTTCCATATTGCATGTGTTGCATTAGTTAGGAGCATGCATATTTTCAAACTCTTTTGTTTCTTTTGGCTTGCCTTGGAGTACTAGGTGGGCACTTTTGTGCTTTAGCATATTGCATGAATGTGATTGTTGCCATGTTTAGCATGTTTGCCATGAGGCTAAGTGCTTAATTGCTATAATTGCTTGAATGCCTGTAGATGAAGGCTAATTTCTTTAATTGGAATAATTTGAGTAATGTACATATACGATCACTTTTTCAAGTGGTACATATTCGAAACAATTTTCAAAACAAATATAAGATCAAATGTTCTAATTCTTGCAAATTAGTCTATACTTGTGTGCACATCACATAGTAATGTTAGCCTAATAACCGAAACAATAGCATATAATGTAAATAAGATTCACATTATGATTAGTAGAGACTGGTCTTTGATCGGGCGAGTGGGGTGTTCAATTCACGACATTCCCCTCTCGTACCTAAGTTCCCAAGCTGAGACAATCTTGGTAATGACGGACACGTGGCATTTAGCCTGAGTCATAAGTTTCTTAAATTTTCTAAAAATATTTAGGTGGCGACTCTGTATCTAGCAAAGAAGTCCATTTTTGGCATTTTGATTCAAAATCGATTTTCTAAAAGATTTGCCAGATTTGGAATCTTTGGTGTTTATCTATTTCACATTGCACTTGTGCGATTAGATTCAGAACCACGAGAGTCTAAACTGTAGGGCTAGTCGTATCTGAAAGGAGCATGAAAAGTCAAGCTACAGGACCCTAATAAAATAATTAGAGTAAATTAAATGGTATATACTTATAATGTTATAAAGGAATGCAAAAAAGAGATAGAATATCTCAAATGAAAATGATTGATTAGATATAGTAAAAGTCCACATAATAGTTCAACATTTATGGTAAGAAACCATGCCGAAATTAAACGAGGGAAAGTTAGAATGGTAATAAATTACAAAAAATTAAATGATAATACCAAAATGGATGGTTATTTTATTCTAAATGAACAAGTCATTTTTAATAGTGTGGTAGCCGAATAGTCAGTAAAGGTAGAGGAGTAATATCTCGGCCACTCGGCGCCAAGCGGGTAAAAATCTCGAAGGGGAGATCGGCCTAATACGATGACTAGGCCGAATAGGATAAAGCCCCTGCAGCCGAGTGTAAGGAAAGGTAATGATTGAAAAAAGTAGACCCGGGTCCCGAGGATCAGAAGAGACGAGTATAAATACAATGATAGTGGATCAGAAAGAAGCAGGTAAGAAAACACTTCTAAAAACTTAGTAAGCAAGCTTTCTGGAGGAGAACTGACTTGTCCGTCGGAGTGCTAATTCCGGCACCCCCGACCGGAGTTTGTATTTTTGCAGGTGACTAGCAGAGGATCATTGGCGTCTACCAGGATTTGAAGAGTATTTCCAAACCACATCAACCACAATTGGCGCCGTCTGTGGGAATACTCAAATACATCCATGGAAGGCGTGACCGAAGATCCTCCGATAGCCACCGACGCGATCGCGCAGGGAGACGACCTCACCCCAGCGAACATGCTCGGAAAAGAAACCATTGCGGCACGACGCACCTTGTGCTTCGACTCGCCAACGACTTCAGCACAAGAAACAATGCAGGCTGTCATCGAACAGGCAAAGCAGAACGAACAAAGGCTCGAGAACATGATCGCTGAGAACGAACGACTCCGTCAAGACTTGGCCCTGGAGGTAGCAAAATCTAAGGAAGCCATGCGCCAGAAACCGGAGCCATTTCCAAGGACGGGTGGACAGAGGCCACGGGCCCGACCAAAGGTTACCAACAGCGACTCCAACTCATTATCCACGGAGCTCGACGTGAGGGGACGATCCGAAACCTCCAGCTCCTCCGACAAAGATCCGCGACCAAGGAACAAGCGAAGAAGAAGCAGCTCGAACGAGGAGGACCGTCACGACCCTTTCGTTCGGAGAATCACAAGGGCGTCCTTGCCCAAGAAATTCAAAGCTCCATCGTTCACTCTTTACGACGGAAAATCAGACCCCACTGATCATATCCGTCACTACAAACAGGCCATGACGTTACATGCAGACAACGAGGCCCTCATGTGCCGAATATTCCCCAGTAGCCTAGGACCGCTAGCCGTCAGGTGGTATTACAAGTTGGAGCCAGCGTCGATCAGGAACTTCCACCAACTGCAAAAGTCTTTCAGGGCCAGGTTCATCACCAACGAGGTACAACCAAAACAGGCCGACTCCCTCTGGGCAATGCAGATCCAGTCGGGAGAGACGCTCAGAGCGTATTCAGCTCGATATTGGGAGTGCTTCAACCTGGTCGACGACGCTTGCAACGACTCCATGGCCATAACCGCCTTCAAAATGGGCTTACACCCTGACAGTGCTCTGCGCAACTCCTTGACCAGGAGGCCCCCCAAAACAGTCTGGGCCTTGATGAAGAAAGTCGAAGAATATTGTAAAGTCGAAGATGATGCCCTGAGAACAAAGGCCGGACAAAGCTCCAGAAAAACGGAACCCCCCGAAACTGCTCGACCAATAAACTCCGTGCCACCAAGCCCTGAACCATGGCAACGAACCAAGCGAGACAAAAGGCGTGATTCCCGCCGAACAAACGATCAATGCCCCTACCGAGCAAACGAACAGTTACAAGTCGACAGCAGACGCTCAAGGCGAAACGACAAGAAATATACGGAGCTAACAGAACCGATCGCGGCAATAATGACAAAGGTCCAGCACCTCCCATTTTTCAAGTGGCCGTCAAAGATGATAGGGCCTCCCGACACACGGAGGCGGGACAGACGATGCGAATACCACAAAGATCACGGCCACGAAACCGAGAATTGTTATGCACTGAAGGATCATCTGGAAGAATTGGTGCAGGATGGTCGGCTACAGCAATATGTTAGCAAGGGAGCGCCGATTAAAGCATTGGCCCTGAGACAGGATTCACCTCCGCTTGGCGTGATCCATATGATCTACGGTCTGCCGACCACCCCGATCGTCCACACGATCCAATCGCACCCATCTCCCCAAAAACATAACAAGCAGACCAGCAACCCCAGTGAAGCCCCGAAGATTGGGTTCGACGACTCCGACCTCCTCGGAATGAAGGCCAGCCACGTCGACCCTTTGGTCGTCACGTTACGCGTACGTCAATTCAGCGTTGAACGCATCCTCATAGACCCAGGGAGCGCTGCTGAAATCCTGTACTACAAAGCTTTTGTAGAACTCGGCCTTAACGAGTCGGATCTGTCACCATCGTCCCAGCCGCTGTTCGGCTTCAACGCGAACCCAGAGTATCCGCTGGGGAAGGTCGTGCTGCCGGTTCGGGCGGGCTCAAAAACGGTCGACACAGAATTCTTGGTTGTAAAGCTTCCATCGCAGTATAATGCCATCATAGGCCGCCCCTGGTTGCACGTCATGAAGGCCGTCCCAAGCACCTACCATCAGCTTATGCGCTTCCCAACAGACCGCGGCATTGAGGAGATCCGTGGCTCGCAGCAATCCACACGAATGTAGATTTTATGCAAATTCATCTACAGACCCAACTTATGGGACCTGATGCTTGTACTGGAACTTCATTTTAATGAAACCGGATTTTTGTTTGCCTGACCTTCAACCCAACTGGGGCCGAATAAGCCTCCGGATTCGGAGCGCCCTTCGTGGATATCACGACTGGCCAAAACAAGTCTCCGGATTCGGAGCGCCCTTTCGATGCACGTCATCTGGGGCCGAATAAGCCTCCGGATTCGGAGCGCCCTTCGTGGATATCACGATTGGCCGAAACAAGTCTCCGGATTCGGAGCGCCCTTTCGATGCACGTCATCTGGGGCCGAATAAGCCTCCGGATTCGGAGCGCCCTTCGTGGATATCACGATTGGCCGAAACAAGTCTCCGGATTCGGAGCGCCCTTTCGATGCACGTCATCTGGGGCCGAATAAGCCTCCGGATTCGGAGCGCCCTTCGTGGATATCATGATTGGCCAAAACAAGTCTCCGGATTCGGAGCGCCCTTTCGATGCACGTCATCTGGGGCCGAATAAGCCTCCGGATTCAGAGCGCCCTTCGTGGATATCACGATTGGCCAAAATAAGTCTCCGGATTCGGAGCGCCCTTTCGATGCACGTCATCTGGGGCCGAATAAGCCTCCGGATTCGGAGCGCCCTTCGTGGATATCACGATTGGCCGAAACAAGTCTCCGGATTCGGAGCGCCCTTTCGATGCACGTCATCTGGGGCCGAATAAGCCTCCGGATTCGGAGCGCCCTTCGTGGATATCACGATTGGCCAAAACAAGTCTCCGGATTCGTAGCGCCCTTTCGATGCACGTCATCTGGGGCCGAATAAGCCTCCGGATTCGGAGCGCCCTTCGTGGATATTACGATTGGCCGAAACAAGTCTCCGGATTTGGAGCGCCCTTTCGATGCACGTCATCTTGGGCCGAATAAGCCTCCGGATTCGGAGCGCCCTTCGTGGATATCACGATTGGCCAAAATAAGTCTCCGGATTCGGAGCGCCCTTTCGATGCACGTCATCTTGGGCCGAATAAGCCTCCGGATTCGGAGCGCCCTTCGTGGATATCACGATTGGCCGAAACAAGTCTCCGGATTCGGAGCGCCCTTTCGATGCACGTCATCTTGGGCCGAATAAGCCTCCGGATTCGGAGCGCCCTTCGTGGATATTACGATTGGCCGAAACAAGTCTCCGGATTCGGAGCGCCCTTTCGATGCACGTCATCTGGGGCCGAATAAGCCTCCGGATTCGGAGCGCCCTTCGTGGATATCACGATTGGCCAAAACAAGTCTCCGGATTCGGAGCGCCCTTTCGATGCACGTCATCTGGGGCCGAATAAGCCTCCGGATTCGGAGCGCCCTTCGTGGATATTACGATTGGCCGAAACAAGTCTCTGGATTCGGAGCGCCCTTTCGATGCACGTCATCTTGGGCCGAATAAGCCTCCGGATTCGGAGCGCCCTTCGTGGATATCACGATTGGCCAAAATAAGTCTCCGAATTCGGAGCGCCCTTTCGATGCACGTCATCTGGGGCCGAATAAGCCTCCGGATTCGGAGCGCCCTTCGTGGATATCACGATTGGCCGAAACAAGTCTCCGGATTCGGAGCGCCCTTTCGATGCACGTCATCTTGGGCCGAATAAGCCTCCGAATTCGGAGCGCCCTTTCGATGCAAGTCATCTGGGGCCGAATAATCCTCCGGATTCGGAGCGCCCTTCGTGGATATCACGATCGGCCAAAACAAGTCCGAAATTCGGAACCTCTTTTGGTACACGACACCTCCCGGCCTAAATGAGGGCCGAATGATCCTCCCGACCGGCCAAAACGGAACTCTTGATACGGAGCCCGTTTTAATCAATAGCCGGAATCACTAACGTGCATCCCGGACAACATGCCTTAGCCGGCCCGGAATACACCAACTCCCAATCCACCTAAGGCAGGGGCCGGCCCCTGCTTACAGGAATAATGTTTAAACCACAAAAGTTCCAATGGCAAGCTAACAGCAAACTATTAAAGCATACGAAGTAAAACACATGAAATAACACTCTTTATTTAATGACACTTTTTATTCGATTAAAAAGTTGTTACATCGACGCAACTGCGTTCGAACATTACAATATCTATTTCTAACTTCTAAGACAAACGAATCCATCGATCCAAGGGCACATCCGTGCTCGAATCGCAATCCCCCCGGGCCTCTGACGCCATCGACAATGTCAAGGCCAAGATCCAAGACAAGGAAGGTTTTGGGGAACGGTCGCTGTATCTCCTTTCGGGACGATCTGCTTCAGCAACTTGGAGACTGACGAGTTTCCAGTTCCTCCTTTCACGGGTCCACCGCCCACACCGGAGAATCCTCCGCCGCAAACCAACGGAACGCCAAGTTCGGCCGGAAGTTGAGCCCCTGCAACTATCATCACGTTCTGACGACGAGAACTCTCGATCTGCATTATTCCATACAATAGCCGCTGGGGAACTAAATAGGTTTGATCGCATAAGTGCCTTGTCGTTTTTATTCTCAATAATGGCCCCGATCTCGAGGCCCAAATCTCGAAATAATTCTTATCAGCGTTAAACTCCACGAGACAGGCGTCGATCAACATTCTCCATGACTTGGTTAAACCAACGGTCGACTAAAACGCAAAAGGGCTAGAACCATCTATCCCAATCGGCTAGACATGCGGCATTTGCGCCGTCTTGCAAACAAAAACAAGAATGCCGACACCCCTCCGTTTCCTGGCTCGTGGCTTACCCAAATTCTAAACACGCAATGGTTTAATTCTAAATCAGACGGCCATTACATGGAGGCCGATCAAGCCGACCAATCGGCGCATCGAATTAAAACGCCGAGTCCGATTGGTGTATTCTCGTCTAGCCAAACATTATGCAATAAAATTAAACACGCGTACGCCGAATACGGAAGAGAATTTGATATTTCCCATAAAGCATCTTTTATTAAACATCAAGAAATTACATAATTACGAACGCGACTAGCATCCGAACCATACAACAAATACATATTATACGGCATCATCCTCATCCTCACTCTTTTCAACCTCAAAAGCAGAAAACGGAAAGTCTTTCTCGCGGTAGCGAGGCGACGCCACATCAATTCCTGCCAGGCGAAGAGATTCGGCAACTTGAGTTGCCCTGATCCAACCGTGCCTAAACCCACGATTTTCACATCGGCAAACCTCTTCGGCGAGCTTTTCCTTGGTCTTTTGAATTCCAACCAGCCGCCCTTCGTGAAAACCTTTTTCATAGGACCTCCCCTTTGCGGACTCCAAGGCGAACATACTCGCCGTATCCCGATCGGCAATGGCAGCGCTTATAAGCCGACTGGTAACCCTCTCTTCGACAATTGGGTTTACCTGCCCTGCTGGCTGTGCCTGAGCTGCCTTGATCGTCCCTAACTCACGTTCAGCCGCCTCTGCTCGAGCCTCCAAACTCCGGATACGCGCTTCCTTCTCCGCCATTTCTCGGCGGGCGGCGCGCAACCGCATACCGACTTCGTAAGCCGTATAGAGCCCTTTCACCGCCCCATGTATACCCTCGCGAAACACTTCGTAGTCCTGACGACCGATCATCGACTGCTGAACTTCAGGAGGAAATATTTGTCGAGCGAACTCGACCGCCACATCTGGATCTCGCACGATCGAATCCGCTTCCGTCATGGGCTTATTCTTCACAAACACTGCAAAACTCAACGGACACGGAGTCGCGTCTGATCTCCTTTCGACACGTGCGTGTGGCAACCTCCCTTGAGACTGCCTGTCTCGTCTGGGCGACCTGCTTCGACGTCGAGGAGATCGACGCCCCTCTCTACTCATAGAGCTCTTGCTCCCCGCACACAAGGGCGCGCCTCGATGTTCACTCCGACTCATATCGCCACCCAGCTCAGCCAATGTCTTCGCTTCCCCTTTGCTGTTAAAAAACCGTTTGTTCGACATTCGCACAATCGACTTCCCTTCCGGAGTTCGAACACAGCACCTACCAGTTTCTTTAAAGCTGTCCCTTCGAACACAGTACCTACCAGACCCTTTAAACACCCGCAAAGGCAACGCGATCGAGGCAGGCTCATTAATTACAAACCCAATCGCCCGACGCCGAATGGGATGACGGCAGGGCAGGTGGTTGGTCTAACCTGCTCACAGGTTGCCTGGAGCTAGGGCAGATTCATCAATCTATTCGGCTCAAGTGCCCAGTCGGCCCAAGATCGGTAGGCAGTGAAATTGCAAATGCCGATTTTGATAGAATACGTATTGAATCCTACCAAAAGTGTTCGGCCAGGGTATCCAGCCGGCTGGCGAATTGAATCCGAAGCGCCCCTATCATGAGCCCAATGGGGCAAGGGCAGATTCATCAATCTATTCGGCTCAAGTGCCCAGTCGGCCCAAGATCGGTTGGCAGTGAAATTGCAAATGCCGATTTTGATAGAATACGTATTGAATCCTACCAAAAGTGTTCGGCCAGGGTATCCAGCCGGCTGGCGAATTGAATCCGAAGCGCCCCTGTCATGAGCCCAATGGGGCAAGGGCAGATTCATCAATCTATTCGGCTCAAGTGCCCAGTCGGCCCAAGATCGGTAGGCAGTGAAATTGCAAATGCCGATTTTGATAGAATACGTATTGAATCCTACCAAAAGTGTTCGGCCAGGGTATCCTGCCGGCTGGCGAATTGAATCCAAAGCGCCCCTATCATGAGCCCACTGGAGCAAGGGCAGATTCATCAATCTATTCGGCTCAAGTGCCCAGTCGGCCCAAGATCGGTAGGCAGTGAAATTGCAAATGCCGATTTTGATAGAATACGTATTGAATCCTACCAAAAGTGTTCGGCCAGGGTATCCAGCCGGCTGGCGAATTGAATCCGAGGCGCCCCTGTCATGAGCCCAATGGGGCAAGGGCAGATTCATCAATCTATTCGGCTCAAGTGCCCAGTCGGCCCAAGATCGGTAGGCAGTGAAATTGCAAATGCCGATTTTGATAGAATACGTATTGAATCCTACCAAAAGTGTTCGGCCAGGGTATCCAGCCGGCTGGCGAATTGAATCCGAGGCGCCCCTGTCATGAGCCCAATGGGGCAAGGGCAGATTCATCAATCTATTCGGCTCAAGTGCCCAGTCGGCCCAAGATCGGTAGGCAGTGAAATTGCAAATGCCGATTTTGATAGAATACATATTGAATCCTACTAAAAGTGTTCGGCCAGGGTATCCTGCCGGCTGGCGAATTGAATCCAAAGCGCCCCTATCATGAGCCCACTGGGGCAAGGGCAGATTCATCAATCTATTCGGCTAGAGTGCCCAGTCGGCCCAAGATCGGTAGGCAGTGAAATTGCAAATGCTGATTTCGATAGGATATTTATTAAAACTGCAAGAGCCCGGTTCTTGCGGATACATATTAAACAAACGATATTGCACGTACGGCATGTTCGGAAGAGTTCTAGATAAAAATCACCAAATACACTGACAAAACATAGAACTCTTTCATTAAAATTAAGCATAGAACCGTCTCATACAAAGTGTGTGGTGGCAGCAAAAATCAATACGTATTGAAATTACAAGGCAATTTTCATTAATAAATTGCGCGCAGATGCTAACCAATTTATACATGAAAACTACCAACGCACTATCCAAAAAAAAAAAAAAACAACAAAGACAAAAAGAAAACGACGCCCGCGCGGTAAACGGCTCCCAAATCACTCGTCGGCATCGGATTCAAGCGGCTCAACATCCACCTGCTCGTAAGGAATCGGCAAATCCAATGTAACCTCAGCGGCAGCGAGAGCTTTGAGCCACCCATGCTTGAACCCGCGATTCTCAAATTTGGCCACTTCTTCAACATACTCCGACAAAGCGGCGCCCCTCCCTGCCTCAAAGGCCTCCGATTCGGCTTTCTCGCGGGTCGCCTTAAGCTCGTCTAATTGAGCCTCCGCTTCAACAAGTGCTTTCTGGGAAAGCTTGAGCGACTCCTCGCTCGTGCTTGCCCTGCCTTCAGCATCAACACGAAGCTGTTCGGTGACTCGAGCCCTCTCTTTCTCCGCTTCGGCTCGCGCGCTCTCCATTTCAGCCCTCATAATTTCGAATTCCGCCCTACTTCTCTGACCCTGCAGCTCTGTTTGCAAATGATCGATTCTCCCGAGAGCATCACGCAGGCGACGGCCCAAGTCGGCGACCCTTCCGATCGTCTGCAAAACAATTCGGTGTAAATAGCACGCCCTTAAACAAACAAAAGGAAACGAAGCTGACCTACCAGAAGTGCCGATTGAGCAGTTAAGGCAACGGCCATGACATCAGGTACGGCACCGAAGGCTTTGCTGTCAGCCGGCAAGGAAATTGAAGCCGCCAGGCTAAGAGCGACGGCCGGATCCTCGCTGACCGAGGCATCGGATAAAATCGGCGTGCCCCTGATCTTCGGCTGAATAACGAACGGAGCCGCCACGACCGGCTCCTCAAGTCGAGGCCGTTTACTACCAGGGCCAGCTTCCGAAGTCGCTTCTCCTTCGGCATCGCGTTTTTGGCCTTGCTCCGAAATTAGCTGTCCCTGATCGGCCTGTTCTCCACCCTCCTTTTCCTTGACGGACACGGCAACCTCAACCGTGCCCTCAGAAACGGCTATGAATGGCTTGATCAAGCTAGGATTAGATTCGGCACATTCAGCCTTCTGGCGGGCAGCCAAGCGCTCGGCATTTCTTTTGCGCGCCATCTGCGTTAAGCTCTCCTTCGCCATATCCTCAGAAAAATCGCCGGGTAGATCCCCCAAGTTCGCAAAAATATCCCCAGAGAAATCTGCTCGTCCTGAGGTGGATGGTTGAGGGGCCTCGGATGCCGAGCGTACGGCCTCGCTGCCCTCGCCCCCTATAGCAGATCCTCCAGTCGGATCGGCAATCACTTCTACGGTCTGCTCGGCGTCGTCCTCCGAATCAGAAGCTTCGAGACCGATTTGCCGAAGATTTCTGAAACTGGGAAAGATAAGGGCCGAGAGCTGTTGATCGCCCAGCGGAATCGGAATGTTATCTGCAGCCGAGAAAGTGGTGTAAGTGGGTTCGTACCGAAGGAGAATATGGGCGGCCCTCCCCTGTTTTTGTACGTTTGGGCGGCCGAAATATGTCAGTGCAGTCTCAATTTCCCCAAGAACTGCGTCATCAACCGAATTCAAAATTTTCTTCAACCTATTACCTGCAGGAAGATAAAAAGCGATCTAAGAAAAAGAAGCCGAATAAGGAATAGGCCAACGAACATAAGACATTGCGTGTCAACCTGGTTCACCCTTACGCCTAGGAATAGGGTCCAGGCGATCCTCCCCTTCGGCGAACTCCCAATTACCTCGGACGTTGACCATCACGTCGTCAACTCGCTTACCAGAGTTGGCAAGCATAGTCACTAAATGATGGTCAGTATCTTTGGCTCTGAGAAAATATCGCCCCAGCCGACCAGAAGATTTGGCTAAGGCGTAACAATGCCGAATGGCCGGAATCCCAAGGTTAATTCTAAGGCGTTGGTTCAATTCCACAACCCCCATGATGATACGGAAGAAATTTACATTGGGTTGAGAAGGGATCAAACCCCAATAGCGGAGAACGGCCCTAAGAAGCGGGTGTAAGGGGAAGCGAACTCCGCCCTCCGCGATGGACAAAAGAGGGAATACAACCGTGTTTTGATCTTCCCTCTCCATGTCGAGAGCATTGTCTGTGACGAGGGACAGATGAACGTCGTCAGGAATAGAGAAATGCTTCCGGAAACCAGAGATACGATCCTCGGAGAGGAGGTCTTTCAAGTGTTTTGCCATTCTAGCGGAACCAAGTATTCGCCGAGGCTAAAAATAACAAATAGAAAATAGGGTTACAATGGAGGGAGAAGAAGACTTACGAAAAACGGATGAGACAAAGGAAGGCAGGAAGAGGTTGCAGAAAACGCGAGCCACGGAGGGATATGCACTGGCGATCCAAAAAGCTCAGGAGACCGACGAAATGTGAATTTGAAAGGACTAAAGTTCCAAATCACAATAAATGCTGAGATACACAAATAGAGCGGGAAAGTGTAATGATGAGCAAAAAAGGCGTGCGCCTCCTGACGTATTGGGATATGCGAGGCCGCCCGATGATAAACCTTTTTCGAATTCCGAGCCAAACACGCCGATTTAACTGCCGGTTAAATAGGGGGTTCGGGGGGCAATTGTGGTAGCCGAATAGTCAGTAAAGGTAGAGGAGTAATATCTCGGCCACTCGGCGCCAAGCGGGTAAAAATCTCGAAGGGGAGATCGGCCTAATACGATGACTAGGCCGAATAGGATAAAGCCCCTGCAGCCGAGTGTAAGGAAAGGTAATGATTGAAAAAAGTAGACCCGGGTCCCGAGGATCAGAAGAGACGAGTATAAATACAATGATAGTGGATCAGAAAGAAGCAGGTAAGAAAACACTTCTAAAAACTTAGTAAGCAAGCTTTCTGGAGGAGAACTGACTTGTCCGTCGGAGTGCTAATTCCGGCACCCCCGACCGGAGTTTGTATTTTTGCAGGTGACTAGCAGAGGATCATTGGCGTCTACCAGGATTTGAAGAGTATTTCCAAACCACATCAACCACAAATAGAATACAAGGTGCTTCTTGTCTCCAAAATAGAATGTAAAAGTGGATATTGGCAAATCAAAATGGATAAAATAAGTATACCACTAATAGTCTTTAGTGCACCATAAGGACATTATGAATGGCTTGTAATGACATTTGCATTAAAAAATGCACCTCAAATATTTCAAAGAAGGATGGATAACATCTTTAAGGAACTAAATAATATTTTTCTTATATATAGAGATGATACTTTAATTTTTTCTAGATCCATAGAACAATATAGATAGATATCAAAATAATAATAGAAAAATGTGAAGAACATGGAATAGTGTTAGGTGAAAAGAAATGTGTGTATATACAAAATGAAATAGAATTTTTAGGACTTGAAATCAAAACAGGATCAACAAAAATGCAAAGTCATATTCTTGAAAAGAGTAATCAATTTCCTGGCAAAATCATGGATAGAAAACAAATAGAATTTTTTTTAGGATGTTTAACTTATGCCTCAGATTTGCTAAAAGACTTGACCAAAATAAGGAAACCTTTATAAAAGAAACTGAAAAAGGATGAGAGTTAGACTTGGAACTCAGTCGACTCTACTATAGTAAAATTTTTAAAAGAAAAGTGTAAAGATTTGCCTACCCTAACTCTTCCTAATGAAAAGGATAAGCTAGTGCTAGAAACAGATGGAAGTAACAATCTTTGGAGTGCTGCATTAAAAATAATGAAAAATAATCAACTATGTAGGTATTGCAGTGGAAGTTTTAATTAAGCTTAATATAATTATCCCATCATGGAAAGAGAATTGTTATCTAGAAAGCAACCCAAGATGGGTTGAATTAGGTTTCTAAATGAATTGTTAAATTAAAAAAAAAAATTAACCCAAATAATAACCAAATAAAAATATGAAGTAATAAATTAAAATTTAATCCAAATGAGAAATAAATAAAAAATATGAAGCAATATAAATAAGACTAATAAAATTAAATAAAGCGAAGCGAAGAGAAAGCAAACATAGAATTTATAGTAGTTTGGCTCAAACCAAGCCTATGTCCACTCCTCAAGATCCTCCTTGAGATTTATTCACTATTCGTCAAATAATAGTTATACTCCTAGCTTCACAGGTGCTAGTGAACCTTAATAATTGATCGACCTCATCACTCAAATCAACTAGTTGTGAATCTGGTGCTAGTCACACCTAATCTAAGTGATTTTATCAAAAACTGCTCACAAAAATTATTTCTCTTTTACAAGAAAAAAAAATTAAGGGATACAAAACCTTTTTACAATGAAAGCTCAAATTCTCAATAAATTTTCTTTCAAAATAAACTATAACTCAGTGAAAATGCACCACACAATATTTTGAGAATTCTTGAATATCACCCAAATTTTTTCACAACTTCTATGTCATTTCTTTTCTCCACAAAACTTCTCTTTTCTCCACAAAACTTCTTTTATAGCCATAGAAAAAATTAACCATTTCAAAGGGATTCTAGGTAGGCTCCTCTTTCCTTCTATATATTTTTCTTCCATTTAAATTCAATAGCCTTTTGGACTTGCATCAGTCTTGTCATGGACCACTACAAATCAATCAGAGGAAGGAAATGAATAAGAAAAAATATGGAAAGAATTTGAATTGTTTTTTTTTTTTCTTAATTTAAAATATTCAAAAGATACACAATAAATTTAGTTATTTTTAAATCAGTGCAATTTATATCAAAATGACAAATTTTATTTTCATATTTTGTGTCAAATGATTTTAAAAAAAATGTATATTAAAAAATCACAATTTATTTCATAATATTTTAGGTATCATCAAAATCAAACCACAAGATTAACAAGAATTATTAGCCATAATAAAAGGAACAGAAAAGTTTTTAATATTTTTGGCGCCAAAATCGTTTTTAATAAGAACTGATTGCAAAGGAATATTAGATTTCATAAATAAGAAATTATTTAACATGCAAGCGCAAGGGAGACTTTTACTATGGCAACTCTGGTTAAAACAATTTACCATTGATATAGATTATATTAATGGTAATATAAATAGTTTAGTAGTTACTCTAACTCGATAACTTACAGATGACATCCACATCTACAAGACTTATACTGCCAGAGAAAGAAACACTCCTAACAGAGACTCAAAAAGTATTGGACTTGGTGACACAAGATAACGCTGAAATTATCAGAAAAACGCAAGCAACAGGGAAGAGTCGTTTTGTGAATAAGCTCATTACAACAACCCATTAGTTGCCAAAACTTTTTTATGATTAGAAGTATTATATTTGTTTCTTCAACTCCCTCATGACATCCAAGATAAAATAAGAAGATGTATTTTCATTAAGTTATTTCTAAAATGGTATGTAGAAAGTGTCACCTATCTGGAAACTCAGTGGTGCTACTTCAATAGGTAAATAACTTTGTACAGTTAGAGAATGTTAAAGGTTTGATTCGATCCAAATGAGGTCATCTGCCCAAAAGATCTTCTGGTTCAAATGTGGAAATTGGGAATAGTCAATACATTCAATGCTCTAGCTCACTCACTGAGTATCATGTTCTCTCAGCTCACCAAATTTCAACAATTCATGTTCAAGATAATTTACGAAGTCTATAATGAATATTCAAACATGGCACCCATCACATTTACAACTGCATAAATAGAGGTAAAGGATGAACGTCTAAATGCAACTCATTATCTGATAAAATTAAAATATAAGAATGACGTAATTCCCTACAAATGCGATTAGTTCAAAGATTGGGACAAACCTTTTCTAATTGATCCAACAAAAGCAAGGGCAAGAGGGTTTTTCATAATATCTCACGAAATTACAGAATTAGCAAGGGTTGGGTTCAAATTAGTTCATTATGAAAGGACCACCTTTGCAATAACACCATCATTGGTGGAAAAAAATAATTTTTCTAAGATTGCCTTATGAATCAGTATATGATTATTTGGAACAGGTAGATTCAAGGACATTTATTTGAAAAAATGATGTAAATTTTTGAAAAAAAAATCTGATAGAGCAAGATCTAGAAGGATGCGATGAGATGTTTAAAGAATATGATGAGAACTATGATCTTAGTGATGTCATGGGTGATGATGGGATATGGAATCTGGAGAATGGATGATCGGACATCGGTAGCTATATGTTTAAAAATGGATAGCTATTCTTAAAATTATATTTGTTATCCATTTGTTTAAAACAAATATGATTCAAACATATAGTTACTGATATCTAATTATCTTAATTTTTTGCATGAATATTCTACTTAATGAATTTTAAAAAATGAACGATTTGAATTACCAAAATTAATTCTAAAATAAGCTTAATAAGCCCAAACACTCTCAATTTGAGAGAAGCCTTTTTAAGCCATAGCCTTTCTGAGCCCCACTGACACTAGCCTTGTTTGGAAACAGGGTATTTTAGTAATTTTTTTGATTTTTTGACTAAAATATGAGGTAAAAAAAATTAGTATGTTTAGGCTGATTTTTTGACTTTTTACGAAAAGATATACAAAAAGTAGAGAGCAAATGGAATCTTTGACTTTTTGGTATAGGTTATAGGTTTTTTTGACTTTTTTAATAACTTTTTGGCTAAGATGTGTATGAAGTTCCTTGGTGATTAAATTCCAACCCTCTTGATTTGTAACTAAGACCTAGTTTGGGATCTTTAGAAAAAGTCAAAAAGTTACCAAAAAAGTTAGAAAGTTAACACTATTCACAAAAAAATATATATACAAAAAAATTAATATACATAATATTAAAATATAAATCAACTTTATGTCACTTTAGGTACTGACGTCAAAGCAAAGGCAGTGAAAGGAGAAATTTATATATATATATATATATTCACTAAGTTAGACGGTAATGTTGGGCCCGTGGGAGCCCACCACGGGTCCCGTTTTGATAATCCGAACCGTTCAATATGTAGAAATCGTCTAGTACTATATACTTGTAAAAAATCACGTCTATTGGGTATTGCTAACTACATGATCAAATCAGTTTTGTATAAAAAATGAATGGTATTATAGTTAACAGTCGACAAAAAAAACTAACACGATCAGATAGCTAGTGATATCCAATCAACATGATTTTTTTACAAGTATATAGTACTCGACAAGTTCTACACATTGAACGGTTCCGATTAGCAAAACGAGACTCGTGGTGAACCCCCACGGGCCGAACAATACTGTCCAATTAAAGCCCGAAAATAAGGCAATACTTTCTCATCTCCTAACCAGTCGACTGCACTACCCAACCTGTACAGCCTAATCACTAACTTCTCATACACACTTATTTATACAATTTTTTAATACACATTTTTTCGTAAAAAGTCAAAAAATTAATTCAAACATCCATATTTTTTTCTTCAACTTTTTAGTTCAAAAAGACAAAAAGTATACTTATTTAGGACACCTCAAACAACCCCTAAATCCATTAATCAAGGGGCCTTTTTCTCCCTTCATAGTCTTACAACTATAAATGAATTTTTGTAGGGATTAAATCGAGTTTTAAAAAAAAAAAATAATCAATTTTTTTATATTGGAATTAAGAGAAAATTATTAAAAAGTCCACTACAATAATTGTTTAAGGCATTAGATTCAGTGGATATTTTTTATTGGTGAGAGATTCACCATTTGTAAAATAGTTTAGTGAGAAATCCTTTTATTGATTTTGAAGGACATTTTATTTTCAATTTTATCCCTTAATTTATCTGTTGACTTTTTTTTTTTTATATCTATCTATTAAAAAAAAATTTGCCTATCTATTCAAATTTATATCTATTTGTTGAATTTTTTCCCCTGCCTATTCAAAATCTACGAGTTTCTCTGGTGGTACAAAACCATAACCTTAGAGAAAAAGATTAGAAGAGAGAGAGAGAGAGGGGGGCTGAGAGAGAGAGAGTGTGTGTGAGAAACAAGTATGTACAGACAATGAGGTATTAAGCGTGACTCTAGCCACCGCGAATAGAGAATAGAGTTTTTTGGTCATTTCGCAGAAGGTTGTCCTTATGGACATTGTATTTTAGTACGTAAATCTTTGGACAAAAAAAATTCAAATTTAAATTTATCGCTTGAACACTCTTAAATTAATTGCATTTATTTTTTAAAACAGAGCACCTATCAACATAACTTTTATCTTTAAAATGTAATTTTCTAGAATTCTTAGTGAATTTTTAGAATAATAACTAATCTATATGTTAGATTTGAGTTGGGCTTGAACTCAAACCAAGTGTCCACGAGTGACTATGGCGTTGTACTAATTGGATGATGACTTTTTTGGATGGTCACCCATTTTTCAAAGTTGAAAGTTTTGCTGAATGTAACTAAAAAAAAAAGAGTTTTGCGAAAACCGACAAAGGTGTTAACAATTCATTGGAAGGTAATTGTGTGGACCCATTCATTGCACTACGGTTCATGCGCCACATGAGTGGGCTTCGGCTAACAACTCGGCATACATATCATTTTTCTTTTTTTTCCTTTTTTTTAATTTCTTCCCTCATGTTAGTTATCTATTCTAGTTTTAATTTTTTTTGAGTTGTATAAATTCCTAAATTGTTATTTTGGTTATTCAAGCTCCCTTAAAAGGTCTTGTGCACAATATATATATATATATATATATCTATAAAGTTTGATTCGATTCTTCGTTTACTTTGTAATTGAACAAATCCGGTCCTTGAACACCTCTCTCTAACGTTGAGGATGAATGAGATTCACCAAAAATTATGAGGCGATTCATAATTATCATGTGTTGGGCATTGGAAATGCACATGGATCCTGGGCCAGGGCAGCTTGGTATAAGTGGGACTCCATGGGCTGGGCTAGCCCCTTTTTGTTGAATATCCTTGTTGAATCTAATGGATCCAAACAAAGATATGCATCAATATTTAAGTGCCACGGTGACATCATCTCATAAAAGGCATCAAGTAGAGAGTTACTATTTATTACCAATCTAATAATATGGTCACAACATCACATTGTAAGATTATTTATTTATGTTATTTTATTTCTTTCTGAGTTCAATGGTAAGGGGTGTTTGGACCAGTTTACGTACACCTTGTGGCAGGACTAGGGAATTTACAAGAATTTTTTTCTCTTATGATCTAGCCCCAAGAGTTGAATCTTGAACAATTGTGTGGGAAGCATACCCATCAACTGAGAGGGTAATTTATATGAAAATTGGGCCGAGCTGGGTATATTGGGCCGAGCTGGGTATATTGGGCCAAGCTAAGTAGTGGATCGTTTTGGGCCGCACTACGAAGGGCTGAGTAAAAAGGTCATATAAGTTATTCCAGTTTGAAGAAGTAGTCTTGGAGTTAGACCGGTCTCAACCGTGATAATTAGTCCGGTCACATAAGGCTTATTTCTACTTCGGTTAAGGGATGTGTTGTGAGGAATTCGGTCTGCAGTAATTAGTTTGGCTCCACTCTTATGGATAGCTCGGTCTTAGCATGGGAAAGCTGAGATAAGGGAAAGGAATGTAGGGGCCGAACTAACTAAGTATAGTTCGGTTGAAGATCACAGGTGCCTTGCTTACTTCGGTCGTAAGGTAGTTCGGCTGTGGTAAAACCATCTCACTTGGTTTAAGCAGTGAGGGGGGTGTTGAGAGAAGCATTTTCTCTCAGGAGTATGAATCCTAGGAGGACTCTACATGGAGGAGTAAGAGCCCTACTAGGATTGTGCCACGCGAAACCTATAAAAGTTCACCAATATCACCTTTAAAGAGGTAACACAACTTTGTTTTCTGAATACACAGAGCTTTTGTCTATTGGTCAAGCTTACTGACTTAGGCATTGGAGAGGTTTCCGGCACACACCCGCCGGCTAGCTCAGGTGATAAAGCGACGTCGTACGGAGGAGCGCAGACTTGGTCAACAGGATTATACGAGAAGGTGTACTTCTTTCCCGTACAATTGGTGCCGTCTGTGGGAATTGCTTTCAAAAACAAACCTCTTGATCAAGCTTTTTCTCTCAAACATCAATGGCGAACAATGAAGAGTTACCTCAGTCCGCCATTGACGGACAAACTCCAGATGGGGGTGCAAGGCGCGAAGGCCTACCCTTGGTCACTCCCATGGCAAACCTGGAGCCGCAAAGACAGAATTCCAGGAGGGATGCAAGGGGACGAAGGCGGAATAGCAGCCCTCATCCCTCTCGTTCGCAAAGCCCAGAAAGACAAAGGCGCAGGATTGATCCTCAAGCTCTGGAGGATCGCGTCAGGGAACAAGACGAGTTGATTCGTCGGATGGCGGCAGACATGGAATCTCTTAAGCGCCAGGTAAGAGAAAAAGAAGTGACGACAGGAGAGGGGCGTAACAACAAGACGCCCCTTCGCCACTCAGAGGGTCGTAGTAGGAATTCTACACCTTCTCAAGCAGAGAACAGAAGCCTCAGGACAAGCGACACGCAATCCAGATCTTCCAGGACTCGTCACTCCAGGTCTGAGAGGACGAGGTCTGAGAGGTCATACACTGAGGGAAGCACATATTGGCCCTCGCACACGCACCAGACAAGGTCTAGATAGACGGAGTTGCCCAGATCGTCCGACCTACGATCCGTGCTAGAAGAGAAGGCACGATGGAAGGAGGACGCCAGGGCGCGCGATCCACACAGAGTTTCAGCCTTACAACGGTTGGCTCCTCGGACGCATGGAAGCGTCGAGGTTGGAATGCCAATACCGCGCCCCGCCTACGAACCAACGGACAAGGCATTGGCGAGGCTGCAAACCTCACCATTCGTCCCAGCGATAGAGAACGCACCCCTACCGTCAGGCTTCCTACAGCGCAAATTCACAACATATGAGGGGAAGACAGACCCCTACTCGCACTTGAGCCACTTTCGCCAGGTCATGGCTATATACCGGCGAAACGAGGCCTTGATGTGCATCCTATTCCCTTGAAGCCTAGGCGATCTAGGCTTCACTTGGTTTGAGAAGCTCCCAGAAGGCAGTATAGCCTCCTAGGCACAACTGGCGGAGGCATTTGTAACGCGATTCAGAACAAACACTAAAACCCCGGTGGAGATCGACCAGTTACTCTCCATCGACATGGGTGACAAGAAGACCCTAAGATCATACAACAGTCGCTACTGGGAGACCTTCAACCAGATTGGGGACTGCCCAACCAATCTCGCCATTGCGCAATACAAAAGAGGCCTTCTAGTCGGAAACAGACTGAGGGACTCTATCACCATGACGCCGCCCCTCACCATGGAGGCCCTGATGGAGAGAGTGCATCAGCACATCAGGGTAGAGGAAGATGACACTCGTGCCAAAGCAAAATCTGGCGCAACCACAGCACCAGAGAAGAAGACCTTAGCAAAGGTCAATACGGTAGATCGCCAGAACCGAAACGGACGGGGCAAGCGAGACAACGGCGAGGACCAGGACAAGAGATGGTTGAGAGTCCGCACTGCCATAACCACGGTATTCAAGAAACCAATCTACCGAATACTTAGTGAGATTCGAGACGAGCCTTTTGTCAAGTGGCCAGCCAAGCTAGGCGAGGCCCAGAAGGACTACGACAACAGGTCACGGTGCACCTTCCACAAAGAAAAGGGGCACCGCACTGAGAATTGCACGCCATTGA
Organism: Camellia oleifera; assembly: GCA_022316695.1. Lineage (NCBI taxonomy): Eukaryota > Viridiplantae > Streptophyta > Magnoliopsida > Ericales > Theaceae > Camellia > Camellia oleifera. Next base: position 59,522,620 of record CM039314.1, read on the forward strand.
GGCAGCATCTGGAAGAGTTGGTGGCAGCAGGCCACCTGGACAAATACATTGAAGGAGGGGCACAGCCAGCCCCCCAGGACCATAATAACCCCAACGGCATGCCGATTGACGCCCCACCTCAGGGCATCATTAACGTAATACATGGAGTCTTTGAACCTGAGCGTGTATGCGAGCTCAAAGGTTCAATAAAAAAGGCTGAGCACTTAAGAGATGTGCTAAGTGCCCAACCAGTCATCAAGAAGGGGAAGACAGAGGCCACAAATGTCATGTCTTTTTCGGATAAAGACTTGGCAAGGATTTATTGCCCTCACAACGATGCCTTGGTCGTCACACTCTGAGTCAAGGATTTTGACGTCAAGCGGATTCTGATTGACCAAGGTAGTTCATGTGAAATCATGTACTATGAAACCTTCAAACAACTAAAGTTGCAAGATAAAGACTTGGCGCCCGCCGTATCTCCCCTTATCGGATTTAACTCCATGCTAGAATGGCCCGTTGGCAAAATTATCCTCCCAGTCAGAGCAGGAAGTGTGACGAAACAAGTAGAGTTTTGGGTGTTGAAGGTCCCCTCCACCTACAACATTATCTTGGGCAGAACATGGCTGCATGCCATGCGCTCAGTGGCATCCTCCTACCACCAAGTGATGCGGTTTCCCAACGACATCAGAATAATAGAAGAAGTATATGGAGATCAGATCATGTCAAAGCAGTGCTTTGTCACAGTAAACGGCAGCCGCGCTGCCAAAGGATACGTTCATTCGGTGGAAGAACATGAGAGTAATGAACTATTCGCAGATGTTGGCAAAACGGCTACTCAGAAAGCAGTAGAGGACTTGGTGGAGGTCAGAATAGATGAAAAGAACCCGGATAAGTTCTTTTTACTTGGTTCGTCGTTGTCCAGCACTGAGAGATTGGAGGTCTTGGAATTTCTGACCTCCAACATCGAAGTGTTCGCCTGGACCCCATACGACATGCCAGGCATTGATCCCAACTTCATCTGTCACCAACTCAATGTCCACCCTTCTGCCAGACCAATCATTCAGCGCACCCGCAGATCGGTACTCCACCATGCCGAAATAGTGGCAGAAGAAGTAGGAAACCTGCTGGAGGCAGGGGCAATCAGAGAGGTGCACTACACAAGATGGATCTCCAACACCGTCGTAGTACCAAAGAAGAATGGCAAGTGGCGTGTTTGCGTCGACTACAAAACGGTCAACAAGGCGTGCCCAAAAGATAGCTTTCCTCTACCAAGGATAGATCAACTGGTAGACTTAACGGCAGGGCACAACTGACTTAGTTTTCTGGACGCATACAGAGGCTACCACCAAATCGCCATGCACGAACCAGACCAGGAGGTCACATCCTTCACCACTCCAAGGGGACTCTACTGCTACAAAGTCATGCCCTTTGGCCTAAAGAACGCAGGGGCGACGTTCCAGAGAATGGTCACCAAGATGTTTGAACCATTGTTAGGCAGAACAATGGAAGCTTACATCGACGACATGGTGGTCAAGAGCAAGGATGAGAATGACCATCTCAAGGACCTAGGTGAGATGTTCGAGATCCTAAAGAAGCATAAGTTATGCCTCAACGCATCGAAGTGTGCGTTCGGAGTAGGATCTGGAAAATTCCTAGGCTTCTTGGTGACCAACCGAGGTATAGAAGCAGACCCTTCTCAGATCAAGGCAATACATGATCTGGAGAGGCCAAACTCAGTGAAGGAAGTGCAGCATCTCACCGGCATGGCGGCTGCGCTCAATCGGTTCATAAGCCGGTCGTCAGACAGACTACGACCATTCTTCCATGCACTAAAGGCTAAGTTTGAGTGGGACGAAGAATGCGACTACGCACTGGAAAGCCTAAAGGAATACATGTCTTCTCCACCACTACTTGTAACACCAATCCCTGGAGAAGAACTCTTCTTATACTTAGCAGTATCGCAGCATGCAATTAGCGCAGTGTTGGTCCGCGCAGAGGGAATCTAACATCTGTCCATCTACTATGTCAGCAAGACATTACTGGGCGCCGAAACAAGGTACTTGCCACTGGAGAAAATGGCATTGGCCTTGATGATGGCCTCGAGGAAATTGTCACATTACTTTCACGCCCACACCATAGTTGTTCTCACAGCCTTCCCATTAAAGGCTTTATTTGAAAGAGCAAACTTCTCTGGGCGAATTCTGAAATGGGCAGTAGAGTTGGGACAATACGACATCAAGTTCCAACCTAGGACCGCAATAAAAGCACAAGCATTGGCAGATTTTGTCGCAGAATTCACACCAGGAAGTCATCACATCTGCCCAGTTGACCTAACTGAAATAACCGAACTAGGGATGGAAGCTGACGTCGAAATAACGCAACCCCTAGTAATGGTTATTCAGTCAGGCACCAAGGCAAACCAGAGTAAGGAAAGGAAGGAAGAAGCAAACCATGCTCAACAAGTCAGGACTCGCCAACAAATAATGACTTGGTGCAAACAGAAAGCAAGGGGCAGACAACGAGCATGGACTCTGAAGAAGACACCTGCAGCATGGAAGATCCCAAGGCATCATCTGATCCCTCCACCTGCTGGAAATTGTTCATTGGAGAGATGTGGAAGCTCTTCGTGGATGGAGCATCCAACCGGCATAGAGCAGGACTTGGCATAGTCCTCATCTCTCCAGACGGCCTAGTAGTGGAGCAGGCAATCAACCTTGGCTTCCCAGCGTCAAACAACGAAGCGGAGTATGAAGCGCTTCTGGCAGGTCTCAAGTCAGCATTCTACATGAAGGCCACCGAGCTAATGGTCTACAGCGACTCGCAGCTGGTGGTAAACCAAATATCTGGCGACTACGAGGCAAAGGATGATAGAATGGCCAAGTACCAAGATTTGGTCAGAACAGAGATAAAGAAGTTTGAAGTGGCGAGGATAGAACAGATCGGCAGAGAGGAAAACAGCAGAGCAGACGAACTCGCAGGCTTCGCCTCAATGGCAGATACCTCCATCCCTCACCCACCACTAATCAACTACCTCCCTAGACCAAGCATTGAAGACCCAGAAGCAGAAGAGGTATGTTGTGCAGAGTTAGGCCCTTCTTGGATGGACCCCATTATATTGTTCCTGAAAGATGGCACCTTACCGGAAGAAAAGAAAGAAGCCAACAGAATAAGACCAAAGTCGCAGGGATTTTTGGCTCTCTCCATCATTGGCATTATACAAGAAGTCGTTCTCAGGACCTTACTTAAAGTGTGTTCAACCCAGCAAAGTAGAAGCATTCTTGTTTGAAATACATGAGGGTGTATGTGGCAGCCATCAAGGAGGAAGATCATTGGCATATAGAGCGATTTCACAAGGATATTGGTGGCCATACATGCAAGCGGATTCTGAGAAGTATGTTAAAAAGTGCGAAAAGTGTCAAAAATTCGCACACCAAATACACCAACCTGCCAGAGAACTTCTACCTTTAACTAGTCCATGGCCCTTCGCAATGTGGGGATTGGACAAAGTAGGCCCACTTCCAACAGCACCAGGCAACAGAAAGTTCTTTCTTGCCGCAACCGACTACTTCACAAAGTGGGTGGAAGCAAAAGACTTGGCGTCAATCAAAGAGAAAGATGTAAAGAAGTTTGTTTGGCAGAATATCATCACTCGATTTGGCATACCAAAGGCATTAATCTTAGACAACGGCACTCAGTTCGATGGCAGAATTTTCAGAGGCTTTTGTGAAGAGTATAAGATAGAGTTCTACAATTCTACACCGGCATATCCCCAAGCGAATGGTCAGGCAGAGGCATCAAACAAGGTAGTCTTGGATGGATTGAAGAAAAGGTTAGAGAGAGCAAAAGGCAAGTGGGCAGAAGAGCTCCCCCATGTTTTATGGGCTTACCGCACCACGCCTCGACGATCAACAGAAGAGACACCATTCTCCTTAGCTTATGGCATGGAAGCAGTCATCCCATTAGAAGTTGGCCTCCCCACAATCCGAAGCGAAAATTTTGATCCAAACTTAAATGCGAAGCCATAGCATTGGAGCTTGACCTTGCGGAAGAAAGAAGAGATAAAGCATTAGTTCACATCGCCTCCTATCAACAAGAGTTGTCCAGAAAGTATAACAAAATGGTACATCCAAGGCAATTCAAGATCGGAGATTGGGTACTGCGCAAAGTGATGGGAAACACCTTGGTTCCAGGAGATGGCAAGTTGGGACCTAATTGGGAAGGACCTTACAAAGTGGTCGGATTAGCAGGCAAAGGGGCATACAACTTGGAAGATGAGGACGGCAAAGCAATTCTCAGGCCATGGAACACGGCAAATCTCAAGTTGTTTTATTTATAGCTTTTTTTCTTTTTTTTTAAGTATGTGTAATTTTTTACTTTCTCAATAAAACAAGTCAATTCTTTCTTAGTATAATTGTTTTAAGTAGAAAGTAGCTTTAGTAAGTTGGTAGCATTGTAAACATAGTTGGCCGGAATAACCAACTATGACTCTTCCTAAGCAGGACGTTTTGGTCGGAATAACCAAAACACTTTGTTCTGAGTTGGCTGGAAAAACCAACTTAGAGGTTGGCTGGATTAAACCAACACCCCTCCTAAGCCCAGGATAAGGATCCAGGCTGCAGGACGTTTGGTCAGTATAACCAAACACTTTATTCTAAGTTGGCTGGAAAAACCAACTTAGAGGTTGGCTGGATTAAACCAACACCCCTCTTAAGCCCAGGATAAGGATCCAGGCTGTAGGACGTTTGGTCGGTATAACCAAACACTTTATTCTAAGTTGGCTGGAAAAACCAACTTAGAGGTTGGCTGGATTAAACCAACTCTTGTTACTCTTTAGCCAAAGTATGGGTATGGCTGAAGAGTGGTTGGCTGGATTAAACCAACTCTTGTTACTCTTCAGTCGAAGTATGGGTATGGCTGAAGAGTGGTTGGCTGGATTAAACCAACTCTTGTTACTCTTCAGCCGAAGTATGTGTATGGCTAAATAGTGGTTGGCTGGATTAAACCAACTCCTTGTGCTCTTCAGCCGAAGTATGGGTATGGCTGAAGAGTGGTTGGCTGGATTAAACCAACTCCTTGTGCTCTTCAGCCGAAGTAGTTATATCGGCTGAAGAGTGGTTGGCTGGATTAAACCAACACTGGATACTCTTCAGCCGAAGTAGTTATATCGGCTGAAGCGTGGTTGGCTGGATTAAACCAACTCCTTGTGCTCTTCAGCCGAAGTAGTTATATCGGCTGAAGAGTGGTTGGCTGGATTAAACCAACACTGGATACTCTATAGCCGAAGTAGTTATATCGGCTGAAGAGTGGTTGGCTAGTAAGTTAGATAGCTTAAACCGAGATCACAGTTGAGCAAATGAGTTCGGGTAAAATTCATTACAAATGCAAGCATGCTCAAAAAGGAAATAAAACCGAAATAAGAGTTGGAGCACAGAAGAAGACTTTTTCATTAAAGTGAAAAACAAGTACAACTAAGGGGCCGCAGCCCGGTTACAAGTTCAGACACAAGAAAACAAAGAAAAAAGACGATCAACGGAAGAGTTCATCAATTCCGGCATCAAAGTCATCATCTGTTGTCCGGAGTCCGATGTCGGCTGGGAGCACGGTTTGAGCTGGGAGCTCGGTTTCAGCTTGAACCTCGGTCTCAGTTGGTTGCGTTCTGTTAGTTAGCAGCTCGTCTGTTAGGTCTTCAATGACAGGCTCCGACCGAACTGTTTGATTATTTGGTTGTTCATTAACAGCCGGGGTGAGAGTTGGCTCATTTTCATCAGAATCTTCATCATCATCTTCATCATTGTCAGATCCTTCGAGAAATTGCCTTTGAAGATCGACAGCGTATTGCGAAAGCGAAGCCGGAATGGAGTACGGTGGAGGATTGTAGACCTCGGTGTCGGGCGTGCAACCGAGCTTCTCCACCGCACTCCTCTAGCCACATTTGAAGAATAAATCCTTTGCTGCGTTGCACTGGAGGGTGTATGCATCTTCGGCCTTCCTAAAGCCTTGTTTTTCGGCTTTCTTGATGCCCTCCTTCAATTGGGCTATCTCGGTGTCTTTTTTCTTTTCCATCTTTGCCAAAAGGCGCAGGTATTTGTCTTTTGTCTCGTTGGCAACCTTCTGCTTTTCGGCCTCAACCGAATTAGCAAGCTCGGTCAACCGACCGTTCTCGGACCGGAGTTCGGCGAGTTGTTTTCTTGCCTCCTCCAGTTCGGCCGTTTTTGTTTCGGCCTCTGCCATGGCCTCCCTGGTACTTCTCCTGAGTTCCATGACCCTTCTGTGTGTAACTTGGTTTTTCTGGATGGCCTGCAAGGGAGTAGCAAATTTGCCTTTAGCCGGACTGAAAGTTTGAAAAAATTACATAGAAGGTAGAAAGTCATTTACCAGGATCATGGATTTGGTTGAAGACCGAATGGACTTCAGTTTGGTGTTAAGTTGCTTGTAATGGTGCTCCATATCTTTTGGAAGGCACATGCTTTTGGCTAGACTAAAAGCCATGAGGTGGTCCTTCTCTGTGACAACCGAATCAGAAGCAGTGATATCTCGGTTGTTGAAAGTGAGATTAGGAGCCCATTTGGAGGAGGAGGCAGTTCGGTCGAACTGCTCCTGTTGGAGGCTTTGCTGAGGGCTTGAAGGAGGGCTAGGTGGCAGAATGGTCTCATCCTCATCAACAAGTCGTGGCTCGGTTTGGCTAGTCCGGGCACGCTTGTTTGGCGAGAGAAAGATGGCTGTTGGGATGGAAGGGCCACCACGGTCTCAGTGGTCTGGCCAGCTTGTGGTACTTCGGCGGGGTTTGTTGCGGTCAATAATGCCTTCAGTCGGTTTCTTTTTGCCATTTCTTGTTCGGCTGTGAGAGGTATTAGGTTGATTTCGGGCAAGGAGGGGTCCGGTTGCGGTGCTTCCTCAAGAAGAAAGTCAGTCACCCTCGCTTTTCGGCGACCGCTGTATCGGTATGTCGGTTCGAAGTTTAACAATTTAGCCCAACTTCTTTCCTTAACCCGTAGTGCGGCGCGCAGAATACCTAGGTTGGGGTAGCCGTAATTCGATAGAAGATGGGCCTTATCTGCAAAAGAAGACAACTATTAGTCCGGTTCAGAATGAAAACCGAATTAAAAGAAAAGGATGAATTGAAACCGAAGTATGTATACCAGGTTCTCCTTTTTTCCAATTTATTCTTCGGCCAGGAATCTGGGCTTGATGGTCCTCAAAGTTCCCAGACACCCAGAAGAAATCATCATCATTTAAGTCTTTGTCCGGTGTATCCTTAATTATTTTCTCTCGGCCTCGGCGTATTCTCAAATAATAGCACCAGCCGTCGTCTTTGGATCCTATGGAGTATTGGTGAAATATTTCGGCTAAGCCTAGGTTGAGACCGGCTTGGCGGTTCAGTTCGGCTATTCCCATTATGATTCGGTAAGTGTTGGTGGAGAGTTGGGTTGGGCATAGTCTGGTTTGCCAAAGAAACTCACAGATTAGTGGTTGGACTGGAAATCATAGTCTGGTTTCTATTATTGACTGAATGGTAAAGGGGACAAAGCCTTCGTTGCCCCATGGGTCAACGTCATGTTCGGCTAGGGTAAGGTTGACATCGGCAGGAATATTGTAATCCTTGCGGAATTCGGCTAAGCCTCTTGGGGTTTCTACTAAAAACCTATACTTCCCCATTTATTGTATAAATTAAGAATAAGTTACTTCGGTTGAAGAAGTTGTGCTCAGAAGCTCGGTCGAGCCTTCAAAGAGAATGGCCTGGGCAACCTAAAGTCTGCAAAGTGGAAAAACAAAGGGGTTATGCACAGATCATTGACCATGCTACAAAAACAAAGCAAGAAAAGGAAGCCTAACTTCGGCTACATAGGGTGCTAACAGGATCTACCTCGGTTTTAACAAGGTGCTTGTTATCTCGGCTTGGCAAGACGTTTTGGTAATCTCGGTTCTACCTATGGGTTTTGTTACTCCGGTTGGGCATCAAGGGGGCAGCTTTTTGAGTTAGGTGTAGAAACTGAAAAAGTTGGTTTAGCCCCGAAGGCTTAGCTCGGTCGAGGGCCGAGATTTCTGGTTCGGTACGTTTTTATTTTGGCTAATGTGAATCAGTTGGTGACCTATTGAAACTAGTGTTATATGCACAAGTTCTAGTTCGGTTTTAGTCTGCCTGAATCTACATACAGCACAAACCGTGTCCTATTTTGGTTGAGGCATGTTTAAAGATCGAAATGGTGTTCAACTAGCTATTTCTTGAAAATCATGAGGTTCTTGTAAAGTTTTTTTCAGAAAGTGCAAGAAAGAAGCAACAATATGTTTTGCAAAAACACCAAACAAACTACAACAGATTAAACGAAAGCAGAAAAACGAAAAGAGAAATAAATTCATGATGCTTACCTGGTAAAGAAGAAGAAGAACGGGATGGATGCAACGGCAGAAAATAAAGAACACGAAGCAAGATTCACAGTTGCAAATGTTGAAGAACAATAGAGCAAGAGAGAGAGAGCAGAAAGAGTGAATAGTGTGGTATTTGATCTGGATAAAATGAAAGGTTTTTTGTTTTGGTCGAAAGGAAAAAGCGGGAACTATTCAAAAATTGCGAAGTACGAGGGCGGCGCGACAACTGGGATTGGCCAATCAAAGGCTGCCACGTGTCACTAGAAAGGGAAGCATTTCAGTTGCTGCAATTGAAGAGACGTTTTGACCGGACGTGCACAGCTCGGCTTAGATTTAGCTCGGCAGGATAAGCTAAATAGTTTTTAGCTCGGCTGGAGAAGTTAAAAGGTTTTCAGCTCGGCCGGAATAGCTATAGGATTATAGCTCGGCTGGAAAGGCTTTCGAACTCTAGCTCGGCTGGTGGTCAGGTAATCCCTATCATGCTACGCAGATGGAATTAAGGGGCAATTGAGAGGGTAATTTATATGAAAATTGGGCCGAGCTGGGTATATTGGGCCAAGCTAAGTAGTGGATCGTTTTGGGCCGCACTACGAAGGGCTGAGTCAAAAGGCCATATAAGTTATTCCGGTTTGAAGAAGTAGTCTTGGAGTTAGACCGGTCTCAACCATGATAATTAGTCCGGTCACATAAGGCTTATTTCTACTTTGGTTAAGGGATGTGTTGTGAGGAATTCGGTCTTCAGTAATTAGTTTGGCTCCACTCTTATGGATAGCTCGGTCTTAGCATGGGAAAGCCGAGATAAGGGAAAGGAATGTAGGGGCCGAACTAACTAAGTATAGTTCGGTTGAAGATCACAGGTGCCTTGCTTACTTCGGTCGTAAGGTAGTTCGGCTGTGGTAAAACCATCTCACTTGGTTTAAGCAGTGAAGGGGGTGTTGAGAGAAGCATTATCTCTCAGGAGTATGAATCCTAGGAGGACTCTACATGGAGGAGTAAGAGCACTACTAGGATTGTGCCACGCGAAACCTATAAAAGTTCACCAATATCACCTTTGAAGAGGTAACACAACTTTGTTTTCTGAATACACAGAGCTTTTGTGTATTTGTCAAGCTTACTGACTTAGGCATTGGAGAGGTTTTCGGCACACACCCGCCGGCTAGCTCACGTTTGTGTTTTCAGGTGATAAAGCGACGTCGTACGGAGGAGCGCAGACTTGGTCAACAGGATTATACGAGAAGGTGTATTTCTTTTCCGTACACCAACCATTCAAGACAATATAAGAATTTTTATTACTCAATGATTCATTTACATACTATTATACTTAATATGTACTTGTAAAACATGATACAATATTGAAAAGAGTATATATTATGATGTTAGTCTATTATATTGGTGATCATTGTCTTATGAGTAATGCTATACAAGCAAAAGTTTTATACAAAATGGCATTATCTTTTATGATCCTTCCATTTCTAGTCAAAACATTCTCCATTGTGATTCATAATTACAAGCATACACGAGTGCCATATCATTTTAGATATACTTTATGCATATAACTTCTATTTGTAAATCACGTCTTAAGCATGCCCAAAATATTTTCGAAGACAATTCTTTTATCATGTTTTAACCCACTAAGGATCTATTTGATTGGATGGATTATAATATATGATTGTATTGTACAAAATGCATGTTTAAGTCAAATAAGCATATTCAAATTACAAAACAGAAAATGCTAGAACTAATTAAGTCCTAGATATTACAACTTGAAGAACATAAATATAAAACAAAGTAGATTCTGGAATAAAATAATTAATTGAAAGAAAATAAGAAAGCAAATTGAAACTCGTGGTAAACACAGTTTCCTTAAAACAGATTTGCTGTCACACCGATAGGTGTTGGAGGAACGACGTCTATCTCCTAAGATATGATGGTCAAAACCAGCTACTGGCAGAAGCATTTTTTGAACAGTTTCAACGAATTTGACAATGGTAGCACTCTCTCATACTCAGAAGAACAATTTGGGTAGACTAACGATATAAGAGAGCAAAAAAATTTGGGAAGAAACCCAAAAGAGGGTGGTCTTTATTTATACATAAAGGAGAGAGATGATGAGTCTTTAGCGATGAAGGCTAGCAACCAATGCAGGATTGAATTTTGCAAAACTGATGGTATAAGTCCATTATAAGTATAGAAGTTACACACTCTATATACATATGTGTGTATATTTGTAGCAGTCACCACCTTCTGACCTAGTCCAGAAAAAGATTAGGTTAGTGGGACCAACCCAGTCAACCCAAACTTCATCTAGTCCAACAAGCCTCAAGCCTAAGATCCACAGATCTAGAGGGCATGTGGCATTTTTTGCATGACCAACTTGGACCATAGTCTTAGCTTAAGCCCATCCTTGAATCATTCAAAACTCCCTTCTTTCAAAAAATTTGGATGCCCCAAAGGGCTCACATAGCTAAAACCAGGGACTTAATTACCCATTAATACTTTCCTCTATAATCAATGTGGAATAGATGGTTACACATCTTCTCCAATACCTCATTCATGAGGCTAACTTTATGAGACAATTTGTAACGCCCAAAGCAATGGACAATACAATCATCCACGATATTAAATAAATGATAGTACATCTGATATCTTTACACTTACATGATTCTAATCAACATAATTCTCATTCACATTGCACCATAGATCTTTGTTTTCAAAACAAATACAAAATACATATCCCTGTCCAGTGAGTTAGAGAAAGTTACAAAATGGATACATTACATTGAAACTTCTAAACAAAATTATAAAACTTAAAATAAATATAAAGGATTTCAAAAGGTTTCATTACAATTCCAAATCCACAAAAGATCAAAAGGTTAGAAAACAAACAAGAGAAATATCTTCTTCATCATTCATCTTCATAAGCGGGTTTGGGGTTTTTCATTTCCTGAAATGTTAGAAAAATAGGAATGAGCAATGTTGCTCAGTAGAGAATGACTTTATCCAAGTATATAAACATTTTATTTGAATATGCAAGACCCATATTTACGCCAAGAGATCATATGTATTTAAAACCTTAAATTTTATAAACCCTAATTAACAATCAACCTCCACACTTTTTTTGTCATCACAGGGATGGTATGTGGATGTCTCTAGCCTTTCCACTTTCGTTGTCCTCACACGAACTGGCTAGTGGACACCTCACAACACACCCCCATTCACCGCCCTCACACGGACCGGTAAGTGGCCACTTTAAACACAACCCCACATTCGTCATCCTCACACGAATTGAGTAAGTGGGCACCTCAAATACATTTCATAACATTTGCATTTTCCACACAACACCAACAATCACCAGGATTCTCTAATTTTACGTATCCATCATTTATTTCATCAAATTCATAAACAATCCCTTAGGTTTCAAATGAAAATTTGGGGGTTTCTCACACTAAGGTTTATTTTCCTTGATTCAAGTGTATTTACATACTGACATGGACAGGCCCACAAAGGCCATGGACCACTATAAGCAACCCAAGCCCACCAATTGGAGCCCAATACATAACCCAGCCAATGAAGTCCAGAACAGCTGGATTCCAACATGGCATAAAGAGCCAACAGCATTCAAACACGTGGCAGGTGAAGGACGAGCCACGTCAGCAGACAAAGATCTGCAAAGTTATTGCCACTGCACATCACCATTAATGCAGCCCATCACAACATTTATTACGACAACGCCTCCCCGTCAGAACAGGACCCCCTTACCCTGAACAAGGTAAGCTACAGCATAGACTTTCGGCGAGGAGGGCAGGTCGGAAGAGACAGCGAAATGATTACCAAAGGATATAAGCAAATGTTGAAGACAAGAAGAAGGTTAAGCTTTCAATCCCCATCTCTCTACACTCCCTACTTCCTCTACTAATTTGCTCATCGGAGGGTTCACTGGGGGACTACCCCCGTTTCCCGTTGAACTTGTTTGCAGGTCACTTAGGGGGCTCGACCATTTGGACCTGAGCTCGAAGAACTTGGATTAGTCTGACCCATCCACCAAGAATGAACTGTATCATCAGTTGGCGCCGTCTGTGGGAAGTGCTTTTATCCGTGCGCTAGTTGTGCTCATTGTCGCCAGAGGCCCTGTCCCAACAACCTTTTCCTCCTACCTATCAAGGTGTATGGTCACGACTAGATCCATGGCTTCTCACCATAACGTTGCCGACCATCAAACCGACCCTCCCAACCCAAACAACCCACCTCAGTATTTCATTGAGCTTACCAACAGCATTAACCATATGGCCAAGCAAAATCAGGCCCTAATAAAAGTTTACTCCAAAGAAACCTTCCCATACCGCCACCTCCAGATATTCCACCCAACCAAGAAAGAGCCCCGAGCCACACTGCTCCACAACCCCATCCATCCAACCTAGAAGGTTTACAACCTCCTCCTCCTCCACATATAAATTTACCACCTCCACCCCCACCCCCACGCCCGTCAGTCTTGATACCAGCCCCCGAAGGGGAAGCTAGCAGTGTCCAGCCCCCACTGACTGACCATGGTGACAACATTCCCCTCTGGGATGCGGAACTCCGAGCTATGAAGCTCCAACTCCAAGGGGTCATGCAGAACATTGAGCACAAGCCTTCTACCACCGCAAACTTTCCATTTGTTGCCTCCATCCGGGACAAACCTTTGCTTGCCAAGTTCAAGATGCCGACCATTGACTCTTTTGACGGCACGACGGACCCGGTCGACCATCTGAAGACCTACCGCACCCTCATGATCCTCCATGCCTTCCTTGACGAGATCATGTATCGGGCTTTTCCCGTGACAATGAAGGGGTCGGCTCGACTGTGGTTCAGTCAGTTACCAGCAGACTCTATTTCCACTTTCCAGCACCTCAGTGACTCTTTCCTGAGCCATTTTATTGGAGCCCAGTGCCAGTGACGCCCAGCCACCCAACTCCTCCACATTCGCCAGACCGAGGGGGAATCGCTACGCAGCTTTGTTACCCGCTTCAACACCAAAGCCTTGCAAGTAGCAGAAAACGACGACAAGGTCATCTTCACGGCTTTCATGGCCGGTCTGTGGTCGTCCGATTTCCTTTTCTCCCTCTCTAAAAACCCTCCGACCTCCATGGCAGCCTTACTCTCCAAAGCCCAAAAATACATGAATGTAGAAGATTCATTGGCCGCTCGGCAGGATCCAATACCTAAAAACCCCACCCCCAGAGATAAGAGAAAAGACTCAGAACCCAAGAATGCCCAGTATAATAGCCAAACACCCCCACTATAACAACCGACCTCCTCGAGCGGACCGGTCGGCACCCGCCCGACCGCCCGGTCAGTTCGAGCGGCACACACCCTTCAATTCTCCCATGGAACACGTCCTTAATCAGATCTAATGGGACTATCCCCTCAAATGGCCCCTACCTTCACGGACCCCTTCCACTCGGAAAGACCAATCCAAATATTGTCGTTTCCACCAGGACCATGGCCATAACACTGATGACTGCATCAACCTCAAGGATCAGGTGGAGACCCTAATACGTCAAGGGCGCCTCAGCCGGTTCACGGACACCCGCCCCCAGCAAAGGCAAAGGACCGAGTCCCATAGAGACAACCATCGACGCACCCCGCCCTGGCAGCCGGCCCAACCTAATCAAGGCCATGATCGACCTCCACAACAACCTCGACCACGAGGTAATCCACCCCCGTCTGTTGGTGAAATTAGAGTTATTTCAGGTGGACTTGCTTGCGGGGGACCATCCCATTCGGCTCAGAGGGCAGAACTCAGAAAAATAAGGTAGGGCTCAGACAAGGCAGTCGCCACGGTAGACCGGCCCTCCAAACAACCCAAGCAATGGACAGAGCCCATCACCTTCACGAATGCCGACAGTACAGGCATCTGTTATCCTCATGATGACCCCCCCATCATTTCTGCCATCCTCTCCAACTACAAGGTCAGATGAGTTCTCATCGATAATGGAAGTTCTTCAGACATCATATTCCTCAACTACTTCCGCCAACTCAAGATTGGGGAGGAAAGTCTGTCTCCCCTCCAAACTCCTTTGGTTGGTTTCACTGGCGATCGGGTGACCTCCATCGGCTCCATCGATCTCCCCATCACCCTCGGCGAATACCCACGGTAGACCACGAAGTTGCTCACCTTCCTTATTGTTGACTGCCCCTCTGCTTACAACATCATCCTTGGTCGCACTGCCCTCAACGCTTTCCAAGCTATCACCTCCACCTACCACCTGGCCATTAAGTTTCCTACCGATCTCGGGGTCGAAACAGTGAGGGGAGAACAGACCGTGGCCAGAGAATGCTATGTCGCCTCACTCAAGGAAGTCAAGCTGAAGGAGACCATGATCATTGAAGGACTTGACGTCCGAGATGAGGATGAGCTGGTCAAAGGAGAACCTGTTGAGGAGCTCGTTGAGGTTTCCATCGACCCCACCAACCCAATGAAAACGGCCAAGATCGGCAGTCAACTCTCCCCCCAAGCAAAGACCGACCTTACTGCCCTCCTGACCGAGCACAATGATGTGTTCGCCTCGACCCACTCCGACATGCCGGCCATTGACCCCTCCTTCATAACTCACGGCCTCAGCATTAAACCCCATTTTCGACCATACCGCCAGAAGCAGCGCATCTTTCATTCGGAGCACAATACTCTTATAGCCGCAGAGGTCGACAAGTTCTTTGAGGCCCAATTCATCAAAAATGTAGACTATCCTAAATGGTTGTCAAATGTGGTCCTAGTTCGCAAGAATAATGGCAAATGGCGACTGTGCATCGACTACTCTGACCTAAACCAATCTTGCCCCAAAGACAGCTATCCTCTCCCCTGCATAGATCTACTGGTCGACGCAACAGTCGGTCATCAAATGCTCAGCTTCATGGATGCTTTCTCTAGGTACAACCAAATCCTAATGCACCCGTTCGATCGGGAACACACATCCTTCATTACCAACCGAGGCACCTACCACTACTGTGTGATGCCATTCGGACTGAAGAACGCTGGGGCCACCTACCAACGATTGGTCAATGCTGTTTTCCATCAACATATAGGTCGGAATATGGAAGTATATGTCGACGACATGCTGGTCAAGAGCAAACTCTCCACTGATCATCTGACCGACCTACGAGAGACCTTCGCCACCCTTCGCAAGTATCAGATGAAGCTCAACCTAGAGAAGTGCGCCTTTGGCATGGGATCTGGAAAGTTTTTGGGTTTTATGGTTAGCCAACGCGGCATTGAAGCTAACCCCGAGAAGATCAAGGCCTTGGTTGAGATGCAGTCACCCAGAACGGTCAAGGAAGTTCAAAGACTCACCGGCCGAGTGGCGGCCCTCAACCGCTTCATTTCTCGCACAACAGATAAGTGCCTACCATTCTTCAAAGTTCTTCGACAGACTGTTGAATGGACAACTGAATCCGAAGAGGCTTTTCAACAGCTAAAACAATGCATGGCCAATCTTCCCTCCTTTCACAGGTAGTTACCGGCGAGCCTCTCTTTCTCTATTTAGCAGTGTCGAGCATCGCAGTTAGTGTAGCTCTTATCAAGGAAGATGACTCAGTCCAACGGCCGATCTACTACATCAGTCGAGCTCTCAGGGGAGCAGTGCAGAATTACCCATTGCTAGAAAAATTGTCACTGGCCTTGGTCACCGCCTCTAGACGGCTCCGTCCTTATTTCCAAGCCCACTCCATAGTGGTCCTCACCGATCAACCCCTGAAGAAGGTCATGCAGCAACCAGAACTCTTCGGTAGGCTTATGCAGTGGTCAGTAAAACTCAGCCAGTTTGACATCTCCTACCGCCCTCGAACAGCAATCAAGGGACAGGTCATAGCCGACTTCATCCTGGAGTTCACCAACCCTACCCCAACCACTGCCTCTCCACCCCCACTAACTCCTATCGAGCCAAAAGACCCCCATTCTTGGACTCTCAACGTCGACGGATCATCCCGCAGGGAAGGTAGTGGGGCTGGCCTCATCCTCACCTCCCCTGAGGGTGCCTATTTCAAATGTGCTCTCTATTTCTTGTTTGATGCCAGCAATAACGAGGCCGAATATGAGGCATTGATAGCAGGACTCTGCCTTGCCAAAGACATTGGTGTCAGCCACATTCGGGTTTTCAGTGACTCCCAGCTCATCGTCGGCCAGATTACGGGGGAATTCGACGCCAAGGAGGACACAATGCGGGCTTATAGGGACATGGCACTCCCCCTTGTTTGCCTCTTCAATACCTTCCACATCAAGCACATACCTCGGGCGGAAAACTCCAAGGCAGATGAGTTAGCTCAGTTGGCCTCTGCAGACCAGTTCGACCTCAGCCATGGAGTCCACCTCGAATACCTAGCCCACCCGGCCATCTCACCCGACCTACAAGAAGTGCAGTTCCTCCAAAATGAACCCATCCCCTGGGCCTCCGACATCTTTCTATTCTTGACAACAAGAGAACTCCCAGATGACCAACAGCAGGCCGCCAAGGTTAGGGCTCGGTCGTCTAACTACGTTCTGGTCAGTGGCGTCTTGTACAAATGTGGTTTTTCACGACCATATCTGTGATGCCTCAACTCGGCTTAAGCAACCTATGTAATGCAAGAAATCCATGAGGGAATTTGTGGTAATCATTCAGGCGGCAGGTCTTTAGCCCACGAAATACTCCGTAGTGGTTACTTCTGGCCGACTCTCAATCAAGATGCCACTGATTTGTGCTCAAATGCGATAAGTGTCAGCACTTTGCCAACATCCCCCATGCTCTTCCTACTGAATTGATCACACTCTGCAGCCCCTACCCGTTCGCTAAATGAGGAATCGACCTAATTGGTCCACTTCCCACCGGCCGAGGCCAGACCAAGTTCGCGATTGTCGCCATTAATTACTTCACCAAGTGGGTAGAGGCAGAACCCTTTGCAACCATCACCGAGCGAAATACAACCAAGTTCATCTGGCAGTCGATTGTTTGTAGATTCGGCATCCCTCAGGCCATTGTCTCCGACAACGACAAACAATTCGACAACGCCAAGTACAGGAAGTTCTGTGTCGACCTCCAGATTCAACCATGTTTCTCTTCCCCCGGTCATCCCCAAGCCAATGGCCAAGTTGAGGTCACCAACCGCTCCCTCCTGAAGATCATCAAGACTAAGCTTGAAGCTGCTAAGGGACTGTGGGCTGAGGAATTACCGAATGTGCTATGGGCTTACCGCACCACCGCTCGGACTCCCACTGGGGAAACCCCTTTTTGCCTAACATATGGCGCTGAGGAGGTTATTCCGGTGGAAATCGGTCTGCCTACCCCCAAGGTTTTACATCCAGATCCAAGACTCACCGAAGAACTCTGTCGGGCAGACCTGGACCTAGTTGAAGAACTCAGGAAGACAACTGCTGTCAGATTGGCCTCATACCAACAGAAAATGAGAACACACTACAACCACAAAGTCCGACCAAGGGAGTTCGCTGTTGGGGACCTTGTCTTGAGAGAAGCCACTCTTGCCACCAAAAATCCGACTGAGGGTAAATTGGCAGCCAAATGGGAGGGACCTTACATTGTGAAAGCCCGACCGCGTCCAGGCACTTACCGACTTCAGGATTTGGAAGGTCAAGACCTTCCGCACCCTTGGAACGCCGAACACCTGAAACGTTACTTTCAATAAACCACTACTTTTGTATTTCTCAATTAATTGTGTATTTTTCAACAAATTCACACGCTTGAACATTCTTGTTATCCTCTCATGCAATGAAACTTTTTGATATCTCAGTTATCTACATGGTATCTCAATGACGTTTTGATTGCAGCACTAACAAAAAGCCTTAGCCAGACTGAGCATCCGAAGGCCTCATCCAGACCGAGCAACAAAAAGCCTCAGCCAGACTGAGCATCCAAAAGCCTCAGCCAGACTGAGCACCAAAAGCCTCAGCCAGAATGAGCACTCAAAGCCTCAGCCAGACTGAACATCCAAAAGCCTCAGCCAGACTGAGCACCAAAAGCCTCAACCAAAATGAGCACTCAAAGCCTCAGCCAGACTGAGCACCAAAACACCTCAGCCAGACTGAGCACTAAAAGCCTCAGCCAAACTGAGCATCAAAAAGCCTTAGCCAGACTGAGCTTGATCCACTCGGCCAAACCAATCCTCACCCAGACCAAGCGTCATAAGTCTCAACCAGACTGAGCACCGCCATTCCAGGTCCAGACTGATTTACTATAACATCATTTCCAAGTCCAAGACTGAGTCACTTGCAACATCACTAAAACTTCATAATTATGGCTGTGGGAGCCGAATAAATAGAAGAGTCGGCAGGGATGTATCCCAGAAGTCAGAGACTGTTCGGCTCCGTACTAATCAACTAAGATACCGAATATATAGAAATTGCCGAATAGATGGGGAGATGTAAGTTGGAATAAACAAAAGGATAATAAGTAGAAAGTGGGCTCTAGACCCGAGGTCCAGAGAATGAGTATAAATACAAGAGCTTCAGATCTAGAAAGGTATGTAAGAATCACTTCACTAAACTTAGTAAAACAAGCTTTCTTGAGTATAAGAACTGACTTGCCCTTCGGAGTGCTAACCCCGGCACCCCCGACCGGAGTGTTTGTCTTTGCAGGTGACTAAGCTGAGGATCAGGAGCGTCTCCCAGGATCTGAAGAGTATTTCCAAAACCACTTCCTTACAATTGGCGCCATCTGTGGGAATACTCAAGTACATCCACGGAAGGCGTGACGCAAGATCCTCCGATAGCCACCGACGCGATCACACAGAGAGTCGACCTCACTCCGCCAAATATGCTCGAGAAGGAAATCATCGCTGCAAGACGTGCCTGGAATGTCGATTCACAAACGACTTCAACGTAGGAGACGATGATAGCCATCATGGAACGAGCCAAAAACACCAAACACAGTTTAGACAACACCATCGCTGAAAACGAGCGCCTTCGCCACAATCTGGCCTTGGAAATAGTAAAGTCCAAACAAACAGTGCGCCAGGTTTCTGAGCAACCCCCAGAGGCAGGTGATCTACGGTCTCGGGCCCGACAGCAAAACGCCGACGCTAGCTGTGCTTCAGCCTATTACTTTGAGGAGCTGACAAAAGACGAACATCTCCGGCGAAGTGTTCCACATGATAACATCCATATGATATACAGCCTACCGAAAGCCCCAGCCGTACATGCAATCCAGTCCCTCCCAGGCCCTCAGCAGCAACTCACGCCCGCAAAGCGACCCCGAGAATCGCCAAGCATCACCTTCGACGACTCTGACTTGATCGGCGTAACACTCCCTCACATCGATCCATTAGTTGTCGCGCTACGCGTAAACCGGTTCATCGTCGAACGCGTTCTTATAGACCAAGGCAGCACTTCGGAGGTCATGTATTATAAAACCTTCATCAAACTCGGGTTCACCGAATCAAACCTGACTCCGGTCCCTTATCCACTATTCGGCTTCAATGCCAACCCCAAATTCCCACTGGGAAAGATCAACCTACCCGTTCGAGCGGGTTCCAGAACGGTAGATGTAGAATTCCTGGTTGTCCGGCTGCCATCGCCGTACAATATCATCATAGGGCGATCGTGGTTGCATACCTTACAGGCCGTCCCGAGCACCTACCATCAATTGTTACGTTTCCCAACAGAACACGGCATTGAGCAGATCCGCGGCTCACAAAAATCGGCACAAGCATGTTACCTCCTAGCCGCCAAAATGCAAAAGGAATTGCAGGTAAACTCCATTAAGGTACCCAATCGGGAAATCCTGGATGACGTTGGGCGGCAACCAAGCGAAAAGGCCACGGAAGGTTTAGACCGAGTTGACATCGATGGAAGCCCGGAGAAGTTCTTCATGATCGGCACCTCTTTAAACCAAGCCGATAGACAGCAACTGATCTCCTTTCTACTCGCCAACCTCGACGTCTTTGCGTGGACTCTGTACAAGATGCCTGGTATAGACCCATCAGTTTCACAACACCACCTGAACGTCGAACCCACATGCAAGCCCATCATTCAGAAAGGGGCAATTAGAGAAGTCACCTACCGTAGAGCACACTGCCGCAGAGCACACTGTTGTCGTCATAGAAGAAGTCGACAGACTGCTTGACGCTGGGGCAATTAGAGAAGTCACCTACCCCACGTGGCTCTCCAACACAGTGGTGGTGAAGAAGAAAAATGGAACTTGGCGAGTGTGCGTCGACTTCACGGATCTGAACAAAGCTTGCCCCAAGGACTGCTTTCCCTTACCTAGAATCGACCAACTCGTCGATGCAACGGCGCGCCACCAACGCATGAGTTTCCTCGATGCTTACAGAGGCTATTATCAAATCGCCATGCATCCGGATGACCAGGACAAAACTGCATTCCTCACCCCAAGAGGAACCTACTGCTACAAAGTTATGCCTTTTGGGCTGAAGAATGCAAGGGCAACTTACCAAAGGCTGGTCACCGCTATGTTCAAAGAACAACTCGGCCACACTATGGAAGTCTACATCGACGATATGGTGGTAAAGTCCAAAGAAGAACATGATCACATAGCTGATCTAGAGAAGACATTCGGCATCTTGCGCAAATACAGAATGAAACTGAACGCCTCCAAATGCGCGTTTGGAATCGGCTCCGGCAAATTCCTGGGTTATATCGTCAACCACCGTGGAATCGAAGCCAACCCGAGGCAAGTCACAGCAATCTTGGAACTCGGTTCCCCCCGATCAGTGAAAGAAGTCCAAAAGTTGATGGGGATGGCCGCTGCACTCAATAAATTCATCAGTCTGTCAACAGACTGCTGCAGACAATTCTTCCAGACGCTACGTCAAGGCAAAGCTTTTGAATGGTCCGCCGAGTGTGAAGCAGCCTTCACCAAGCTCAACACTTACCTCCGGTCAGTACCTCTCTTGACAACACCAGCTGTCGGTGATCCCCTCATTCTGTATCTGGCAGTCTCCGATAGGGCCGTCAGCGCCGTACTATTAAAAGAAGAGGAAGGCTAGCAACGGCCAGTGTATTATGTGAGCAAGGCAATGGTCGATGCCGAGACACGTTATCTTCCGCTGGAAAAACTCATCCTAGCCTTGGTCATGGCAGCAAGAAAACTGATGCATTACTTCTAGGGGCATAGCATTGGAGTGATAACAGATTATCCCCTCCGATCAGTACTATGGAGTGTAGAAGCATCAGGACGTGTTTCAAAATGGGCTCTTGAACTCGGCCAATATGACATTCAGTTTTTACCCAAAACCGCAATCAAGGGACAGGTGCTGGCCGACTTTGTTGCCGAATTCACAGGCGGGCTTTCCAACCTTAAACCCGCCGACGTTCTTCAAAAGGCTGAAGTTCGATCAAAGCCGAACTGGAGAATTTATGTTGGGGATATTTGGCAGCTATACTGTGATGGATCGTCTAACCAACGGGGCTGCGGCGCCGGCGTAGTAATCATGTCTCCCGACGGCGCAGTAATAGAGCAGGCCGTCAAGCTTGGCTTCGAAGCATCAAATAACAAGACCGAGTATGAAGCCCTCTTAGCCGGTCTACGGAATGCACATATTCTCGGCGCTCGGCATTTGCTAGTGTTTTGTGACTCGAAATTGGTCATCAACCAGCTAAAGGGGGAGTACGCTGCAAAAGACGACCGTATGGCGGCCTATATGAAAACGGCCAACTCTTTGCTAACAAAGTTTGACCATCACGAATTGAACCAAATAACACGTGATCAGAACACACACGCAGATGCCCTGGCATGCCTAGCCTCCGCCATCAATTCTGATCTCAAACGGACCATTGAAGTAGGTTTCATCCCGAAGCCGAGTATTGGCCCTTCAGAGAAAACCCAAGTCAACGTTATAGAACCCGCATCAAGCTAGATGGACCCCATTGCTGGATTCCTCTCTTCTGAACAACTCCCAGAAGACAAAAAAGAAGCACACAAGCTACGCAATAAGGCCTTACGATACTATCTGGATCCACAAGGAGGGCTTTATAAAAAGTCCCTTTCCGGTCCCTATTTGGAATGCGTACACCCGGATAAAGTGGACGAGCTTCTAACTGAGATACATGAGGGCAGCTGTGGTGCCCACTCTGGCAGACACTCCCTGGCCCATCGAGCTATAACACAGGGGTATTATTGGCCGACAATGAGAGCCGACGCAGAAAACTATGTTAAAAGATGCGAACAATGCCAAAAGTTTTCCCTACTAACCTATTTGCCCGCCGAAGGCTTGAACTCTATCACCAGTCCCTGGCCGTTTGCTCAATGGGGGCTTGATATCGTAGGACCGTTGCCGAGGGCCCCAGGAAACAAGCGATTCTTAATCGTAGCAACAGATTACTTTACAAAATGGGTCGAAGCGGAGGTTCTAACACATATACGAGATGCCGACATAAAGCGATTTCTATGGAGAAACATCATTACGCGATTCGGCATCCCAAGAGCTCTCATCTTAGACAATGGCACCCAGTTCGATTGTGGCGTGTACCGAGAGCTGTGCAGCAAATACGGTATCATGCCTTACTTCTCTACGCCCGCGTACCCCCAGAGTAACGGTCAAGCTGAAGCCTCTAACAAAACCATCTTGAATGGCATCAAAAAGAGGCTGGAAAAAGCTAAAGGCAAATGGGTCGAAGAATTGCCGAGTGTATTGTGGGCGCATCGCACAACACCGAGGAGGTCCACCGGAGAAACGCCGTTCACTCTGTGCTTCGGAACCCAAGCAATCTTACCCCTGGAAATCGGCCTCCTGACTTTGAAATCTCAAGCCTTTGATACGGGCCGAAATGACATGATGCACACCCTGGATCTGGATCTAATCGAGGAACGAAGAGACCGCGCCCTAGCCTCCATGGCACGGTATCAGCAGCAGCTCTCTAAGTCGTACAGTCAACGAGTTCAGTTGCGCCGTTACGCTCCAGGAGAGCTGGTCCTGAAAAAAGTACTTCCAGTCGACTGGAGACCGGCCGACGGAAAGCTGGGTCTGAACTGGGATGGCCCCTATCAAGTAGACTCCATTGCAGGAACAGGAGCATATCGGCTCTCGGACATGTCAGGAAGAAGCCTGCCACGACCTTGGAATTCAACGCATCTACGAAAATTTTACCAATGACCCGATCTGTGGGCTTGGTACCTGTACATACTCTACTGTAATGCAAAAGTTTCTCGTTTATATTCCCCAGCTCATACGCTTCTTGTGGACTGAATAAGTCTTCGGATTCGGAGTGCCCTTCGTGGATACCACGGTTGGCCAAACAAGTCTCCAGATTCGGAGCCCCTTTGGGTGCATGACATCTGAGGGCCGAATAAGTGTCCGGATTCGGAGCGCCCTTCGTGGATACCACGATTGGCCAAATAAGTCTCCGGATTCGGAGCGCCCTTCGTGGATACCACGATTGGCCAAACAAGTCTTCGGATTCGGAGCCCCTTTGGGTGCATGACATCTGAGGGCCGAATAAGTCTCCGGATTCGGAGCGCCCTTCGTGGATACCACGATTGGCCAAACAAGTCTCCGGATTCAGAGCCCCTTTGGGTGCATGACATCTGAGGCCGAATAAGTCTCCGGATTCGGAGCGCCCTTCGTGGATACCACGATTGGCCAAACAAGTCTCCGGATTCTGAGCCCCTTTGGGTGCATGACATCTGACGGTCGAATAAGTCTCCGGATTCGGAGCGCCCTTCGTGGATACCACGATTGGCCAAACAAGTCTCCGGATTCGGAGCCCCTTTGGGTGCATGACATTTGAGGGCCGAATAAGTCTCCGGATTCGGAGCGCCCTTCGTGGATACCACGATTGGCCAAACAAGTCTCCGGATTCGAAGCCCCTTTGGGTGCTTGACATCTGAGGGCCGAATAAGTCTCCGGATTCAGAGCGCCCTTCGTTGATACCACGATTGGCCAAACAAGTTTCCGGATTCGGAGCCCCTTTGGGTGCATGACATCTGAGGGCCGAATAAGTCTCCGGATTCGGAGCGCCCTTCGTGGATACCACGATTGGCCAAATAAGTCTTCGGATTCGGAGCGCCCTTCGTGGATGCCACGATTGGCCAAACAAGTCTCCGGATTCGGAGCCCCTTTGGGTGTATGACATCTGAGGGCCAAATAAGTCTCCAGATTCGGAGCGCCCTTCGTGGATACCACGATTCGCCAAACAAGTCTCCAGATTTGGAGCCCCTTTGGGTGTATGACATCTGAGGGCCGAATAAGTCTCTGGATTCGAAGCGCCCTTCGTGGATACCACGATTGGCCAAACAAGTCTCTGGATTCAGAGCCTCTTTGGGTGTGTGACATCAGAGGGCCGAATAAGTCTCCGGATTCGGAGCGCCCTTCGTGGATACCACGATTGGCCAAACAAGTCTCCGAATTCGGAGCCCCTTTGGGTGCATGACATCTGAGGGCCGAATAAGTCTCCGGATTCGGAGCGCCCTTCGTGGATACCACGATTGGCCAAACAAGTCTCCGGATTCGGAGCACCCTTCGTGGGGGTCACGATTTAACTAACCGACTACATGGTTCTTAATTGGAGCCGATCGATGCATGTTCGAACGTTTACATTACGCAACACAAAAGCTGACAATAAATTGAGATAGGGCGTTTAATTACGCGCAAAACATTTCAAAAGCTGCTAATAAAGATATTCTATTTATTAAAAAGCCGCCAAACATTTCAAGCATTTGATAAAGAAATTCTATTTATTTAACATTATGGCCCACTAAGTCGGCGTCTTCGTCGTTGCTTTTCTCAATTTCGAACTCGGGATACGAAAGGTAATGCCGATGATATAGGAGCGAAGCCGAATTTATGCCCACGAACCCAAGAGCTTCCATGGTTTGAAGGGCCTTGATCCAGCCATGCTTGAAACCACGATTTTCGCATCGGCAGACTTCCTCAGCTAGGCCTGTTTTGGTCTTCTTGATCCCGGCCTTCAAGCCGTCCCGATATCCTCTCTCATAACCCGAGGCCTCTCGGTTTTCCCTCTCCCTGATGCTCTTCGCTTGACTGTCCACCACCGACTCGGCCGCTTGAACACCCTTCAGCTCCCGAAGCTCACTCTCAGCCTTTTTCGCGCGGGCCTCCAGACTATGATTCCTTTCGTTTTTTTCTCACTCTCGCGTCGGGCTTCGCGCAGACGCATCCCGACTTCATAAGCGCTATACAGTCCCTTGACAGCCCCATGTATACCATCCCGAAATACTTCGAAATCTCCACGTCCGACCATCGACTGTTGGACCTCCGGCAGAAAAATCTGCCGAGCGAACTCGACTGCCACATCTGGGTCTTTAATTATAGAATCCGCCTCCATCATTGGTCTATTCTTCATGAGAACCGCAAAACTCAACGGTCGTGGCGCCGCGTTAGGCTCAACTTGCGGTCGTGGGCGCGGGAACCCTCCCCGTTGTCCGTCCTTTCGGGGTGATCTGCTTCGATGACTAGGGGGCCTCTCTTTTTCCCGATCCATGGATGCTCTTCTTCTCATGTGAATAGGCTCGCTTCTGCGATTCATTTTGACTGCTAAACCCAGCCAATGTTGGCTCCTACCGGGTTTGGATCGAGCCTGAATAGAAATGAGTCAAGTTGTTGGCATGAACTCGCCCATTTATTTTGGGATACATGCAGCTCCCCCGAGAAAACGTCAGAAAGACTGAGCGCCAAACGTCGTATGCCCCTCAGCCAGCCCACGATTCAGAGCCATCGGCTCATTCGGTTCCTTAGGCTCGCGCCCTGGCTAAGGCAAGGGCAGATTCATTGATCTAGCCGGCTGTATTTTCAAATGATAAGGCCGAGTAATTTATGCCTCAGCCAGCCCACGATTCAGAGCCATCGGCTCATTCGGTTTCTCAGGCTCGCGCCCTGGCTAAGCAAGAGCAGATTCATTAATCTAGTCAGCTATATTTCAAGTGCTGTCGCCAGTTAGCCTAAGATCGCTGGGGCAAGGACGGATTCATTGATCTAGCCGCCCTAGCTAAGGCAATGGCAGATTCATTAATCTAGTCGGCTATATTTCAAGTGCTGTCGCCGGTTAGCCTAAGATCGCTGGGGCAAGAACAGATTCATTGATCTAGCCGCCCTGGCTAAGGCAATGGCAGATTCATTAATCTAGTCGGCTATATTTCAAGTGCTGTCGCCGGTTAGCCTAAGATTGCTGGGGCAAGGGCAGATTCATTGATCTAGCCGGCTGTATTTTCAAATAATAACGCCGAGTAATTTATGCCTCAGCCATCCCACGATTCAGAGCCATCGGCTCATTTGGTTCCTTAGGCTCGTGCCCTGGCTAAGGGCAGATTCATTAATCTAGTCGACTATATTTCAAGTGCTGTCGCCGGTTAGCCTAAGATCGCTGGGGCAAGGGCGGATTCATTGATCTAGCAGCCCTGGCTAAGGCAATGGCAGATTCATTAATCTAGTTGGCTATATTTCAAGTGCTATCGCCGGTTAGCCTAAGATCGCTGGGGCAAGGGCAGATTCATTGATCTAGCCAGCTGTATTTTCAAATGATAACGCCGAGTAATTTATGCCTCAGCCAGCCCACGATTCAGAGCCATCGGCTCATTCGGTTCCTCAGGCTCGCGCCCTGGCTAAGGGCAGATTCATTAATCTAGTCGGCTATATTTCAAGTGCTGTCGCCGGTTTGCCTAAGATCGCTAGGGCAAGATCGGATTCATTGATCTAGCCGGCTGTATTTTCAAATGATAACACCGAGTAATTTATGCCTCAGCCAACCTTTGATTCAGAGCCATCGGCTCATTCGGTTCCTCGCCCGCGCCCTGGCTAAGGCAAGGGCAGGTTCCTTAGTCCGATCGCCCGAGCTCAAAATTAAGTAATATCATTCTTCATTAGCAAAATTGAGTACAACTCATGACATTTTATATATGCAAAATAAATAAGCTATAAGCCCGCACAAAAATGTCTGACAAAACGATTGTAACAATACATCAGTAAAATCCTAATACATTTGTGAAATCCTAACATTCAATTGCCCAGCTCAGCCTTCGAAATCAGTCTCCAACAGCTCGACATCCACCTGCTCATATGGCACTGGCGTAGTCAGTGAAACTCCAGCTGCAGCAAGGGCTTTGTGCCAGCCATGCTTGAACCCCTTGTTTTTGAACCGCGGGACCTGGTCCACATATTCGACGAGCCCAGCATCTTTCCTGGCTTCGAATACTTTGGAAGTAGCCGCCTTCATGTCAGCCAACTCAGCCTGCAGGCTGGCAACTGCCTGCTAGGACAATCTCAGTGCCGTTTCGCTCGCATCCGCCTTCTTCTCGGTGTCTGCTCGGGATTGATTTGCAATGCGAGCCTTTTCTACTTCGGCCTCGGCCCGAGAAGCTTCCTTGTTTGCTCTCAAAAATGCGTCTTCGGCCCTCTTCCTCTGGCCCTCCACCTGTTTTCGTAAGCGGTCAATCTGTTTGACGGCGTCGAGATGCCGACGTCCCATGTCGGCTATCCTTCCGACGGTCTGCAAAGGAAGCTCCCAAAAACATAACCTCAACGGTACTTGGATAAAGTGAAGAAAAGTCAGAATACGTACCAGAAGTGCCGATTGCGCAGTTAGTGCTGTCGTATTCAGATCTGATTCCACTCGGAAAGCCTCCATATCAGACGGCAACGACACGGACGTAGCCACACCGAATGCGACTTCTGGATCTTTAAGCGCCGAAGCATTAGAGGGAACCGGCATGTCCTTTACCATCGGATGAATGACAATAGGAACAACCTCATTAGATCCCTCCAATCGAGGACGCTTACCACCTTGTTTGTCTGAATCGACCTTGAGGTCAGCAGAACGTTTCCCTGCCTTTTCCTCAAATTTTTGGCCGACTTCCCCGACTAATGGAGATTCAGCATTTTGACCTTTTTCCGTCTCCTCTACAACCCCCAAGGACGCTGATTCGGCAACAGGAAGGGGGAGTCGAGATTCGGTGGCGGGCGGCATTTCAGACGAAAGGCCCTCCGCTCTTCGCCATGCGGCTAACCTCTCCGCGTTCGCCTTTTTAGCAAGCTTTTTCAGACTCAATCCGGCCATATCCGCGGAGTCTATAACGGGAAGATCCTCTAAGCGTTGAAAAACGTCGGCAGAAGGAAGATCCCCTGGTCCCGACGTAAATGGAGGATCGGCGGAATCCAATACCTCCTCAGACTCGGTCTCGGATTGATCTGAGTCGGCGATATTAGCTACCTTATTTCGCTCCGAATCGGACCCTTCAAAGCCTACCTGCCTCAAGTTTTTGAAGTCAGACAGAATAAGAGCAGTAAGTGAATCTTCACCCTTAGGAATCGGTCCTTAGGAATCGGTATGTTTTCCGTCGCCGAGAAGGTTGTGTATGTCGGCTCGTAACAAAGCAGAATGTGAGCCGCCCTCCCCTGTTTCTAAAGACTTCGACGACCGAAATACCTGAGAGCAACCCTAATATCTGAAAGAACGGTGTCGTGGGTTGAAGATAATACCTTTTTCAAACCCCTCCCTACACGAGACGAAGCCGTCAGATTTCAACGGAATAGGTTTTATAATAAAAATGAACACATGACAAAAATAAGGAGATACTCGGCGACCTGGCTCGCCCCTCCGTCTAGGAATAGGGTCAACACGATCCTCCCCTTCGCCAAATTCCCAGTTGCCCTGGACAACGACCATAACATCATCAACTCGTTTCCCAGAGCTGGAAAGCATAGTGATTAGTTGATGGTCGGTATCCTTAGCTCTGAGGAAATAACGCCCTTGCTGACTGGAGGACTTAGCCAAGGCATAGCAGTGCCGAATAGCCGGAATGCCAAGGTTAATTCCAAGGCGACGATTCAACGCTACAATCCCCATTATAATTCTAAAGAAATTCACGTTAGGTTGAGAAGGGATTAAATCCCAATGGCGAAGCACAGCCCTCAGAAATGGGTGTAGAGGGAAGCGGACTCCACCCTCAGCGATTGACAAGAGAGGAAAGACGATTGTGGTTTCGTCCTCCCTTTCCATGTCAAGGGTGCCGTCTGCCAAAAGTGACAGACGGACGTCGTCAGGAACAGAGAAATGGCGTCTAAAACCAGCAATTCGATCTGATGAGAGGAGGTCTTTCAAATGCTTCGCTATACTCTACAGTTGGCACAGATATGCCAAAGAATAAAATGGGAGTAGTTCTCGAAGCAAAGAAGTGGAAAACTTACGGAGGGTGAAGATATTGGAGGAGACAAAATTGCAAGAACGATCCAAAGGGCAACCCAGCGACCAGTATCATGGAATGCGAATCCGAAGGGATACCAATCTTTAAAAACGCAATGAATAGATATGTACGAAGAGGCGGGAAGTCGGTACGACAACCAAAAGGGGGTGTACTTAGACATATGCTTTGTGGGCCTGATCCCCAAAATTTTGGTTGGGTATTCAAAATTCGGAACCAAGCACTCCAGCCAACAAACGTTGGGAGAATGCTTGGGAGGCAATTGTGGGAGCCGAATAAATAAAAGAGTCGGCAGGGATGTATCCCAGAAGTCAGAGACTGTTTGGCTCCATACTAATCAACTAAAATACCGAATATATAGAAATTGCCGAATAGATGGGGAGATGTAAGTTGGAATAAACAAAAGGATAATAAGTAGAAAGTGGCCTCTAGACCCGAGGTCCAGAGAATGAGTATAAATACAAGAGCTTCAGATCTAGAAAGGTATGTAAGAATCACTTCACTAAACTTAGTAAAACAAGCTTTCTTGAGTATAAGAACTGACTTGCTCGTCGGAGTGCTAACCCCGGCACCCCCGACCGGAGTGTTTGTCTTTGTAGGTGACTAAGCTGAGGATCAGGAGCATCTCCCAGGATCTGAAGAGTATTTCCAAAACCACTTTCCCACAATGGCCTTAGTAAAACACTCAGTCACAGTTCCAGGTCGAAGTTTTTACTCCACTGTTTACTTAGTGAAATTCCAAAGACGTTCTTACATTTTCCCTTCACTAATCAGATTATCTCCTCCTCCACCCTACACGACTAAAATAAACCACTCTCATCCATTTCAGCAATGTGGCAAGCACAGATACATAATTTTATCACATTTTAAATTCCACTCTACATTAAGGAGTTCTTTACTTTACTCTGCATTGAATTTTTATACAAGTCCAATTTCACTCTGCATTAAGGAGTTCCTGAATTTAGTTCACACTGATTTATACACAAGCAAAAGCAATCGACTGAAAACATAGCTGAAATTTTATTCATTCACAAATGTGTACACAAGTTCATTACATCAATTAAAAAAAAAAAAAAAGCTCTTCTTCTTCTTCCCCAGTCACTCCTCTTCACTAGATACAAGATCTTCTTCTTCAATGCCTTCATCTAGGGGGGTCTGGGCCACATCGTCTTCGCCAATTGTTACACTACTAAGGTCTAAGCCTGGGAACAGCTCTTCAGCTCTACGTTTGAACATCTTCTAGCCGCTGTCCCAGTACTCAACCATTTCGTGTTTATAAAAATCTGACTGCTGGAAGCTTTCAATAACTTCAGACTCAGTCCTTCCTCCAGCTGTCGTCCTCGATGGGCCCGCCCCCCAGTTTCCTCTCTCGCCAAGCTACGGGCGATCGCGGCATCTACTGCCATCTGAAATTCAGGCGATCCTTTGAACTGATCAACTGCTGTGACGTACAGATCGGGGTAGGCCGTCCTCTCAGAGGCTGCCTTCGCCCTTTCTTCGTCCAGCTCTTTCTGCAGGATACCTTCTTAGAGGCTGCCTTCGCTCTCTCCGCCTCCAACTCTTTCTACAGAGCCTCCATTTCAGCAACTGCCCTCGCCTTCTCTGCCTCCAACTCCTTTTGCAGAGTGTCCCTTTCAACAGTTGCTCTATCTTTCTCAGCCTCCAACTCCTTATGAAGGCTCTTCCTCTCCTCCACCTCCTTGACACGCTTGCCCTCCAGCTCCTTTTGCAGAACGCCAACCTTAGCGTCTGCCTCATCCTTCTGCCTCATCAGCTCCTCATTATTGGTCATTGCCTCTTCGTGTCGTTCAACGGCGACCGCACAGGCTGCTTGGGCCTCTTCCAACTTCTTTCGCTCGCGGGCCAATTGGAACTCGAGCGACACAACCTGGCGGCGTGTGTTCTCCAGCTCCGACTTGGCCGCTTGCAGGTCAACGTGGGCAGTCTCCCAACTTGCGCTCTCCTTCTTCAACTTCGCAAGTTGGGCTTTGGTCTCATCTGCCTTCACTTTTGCAGCCCCCGCTTTTCTCAGCAGGGCCCCTGCCAAGGTAGTTAACTCCATCTGAGTAGAGTATAACCCTCTCAGCAGGTCAGCCTTATTGAATCTGGCAGCTGTTGAGCGCACGGCCGCCTCCTCCACGATCGCCACCAAGCGATCTGCACCTGCTCTTGCTGGGCCTTCTTCTCCCTCCAGCCGCCCAACCACCGCCCGAGCGTGGTAGACCGCGGTAGTAAGACCGACCCCTCCTTGGGGCGCAGGACCCATTTGGGTCTGTTTCCCCCCACTTAGTTCAGCGCCCCTTACCCCACCTTCTGCTTGTGCTTTAGGAACGACCCTCGCGACCTCCACCCCTGCTGGGGCGATCTCCACAACCTCCAGTGTTGGGACGACCCCTACCGTTTCTGGGGTGCCCTCTGGGATGACCTTCACCTTCTTTGGCCCAAGCTCAATGTAACAAGTCCGCGGGGGACCTCGCTACAGTTCGGACTCGATTTGTGTCACGGTTCGTAATCTGAACCAAAGGGTCAAAATCCGACAAATCGATTTGAGAAAACAGATTTTTGAAAGAAGTGCCAAACATGGACTGCTCTGCTAGATACAGAGTCGCCAACTAAATATTTTATTTTTGGGGAAATTTAGGAAACCCTGACTCGTTTGCCTAAGGCCACGTGTCCGTCATCACCAAAGTTGCCTTGGCTCGGGAACTTGGGTACGATTAGGGAAGGTCACTTCGTGAGCACCCCCGCTCACCCGATCAAAGATTGGCCTCTACTAACCATGATATCTAGTTTTGAAAACATTATGTGTTCTTATTCTGGTTATTAGCCTAGATTTGCTATGTGATGCGCACAGCATACAAGTATAGACCGAGTCGCTTGAATTGGAACAAAACATTTCATGTTGGTTTTTGAAAGATGGTTTGATGGTGCTACCCGCAAGTAGGCTAAGACGTGGATTTGCCACCCTCGGGTGGGCTTTAGAAAACATGATTTTGCCACTATCTAGTGGGCTTAAAGCGAACAGTTGATGATTTGTTCCAATCTAAACAACCCAACCTTCACCCACAGGCATTCAAGCAGTTATATCACATAAGCAGTTAGCCTCATGGTAAGCATGCTATTCATGGCAGTCACTCACATGCATGAAGGATGCTAAAGCATAAAACTCACCGAGTACTCCAAGCCAAAACAGAAACTGATTAGAAATCCATGCATGATCCTAACTATACAGAAATGCCTAATGCAACACATGCAAAAATGCAACTATAGCAGGCTCGACTATTCTAAACATGGCATATGAGATGCAATAGCTATCAAATATTCAACTCGGAATTGAAATACAAATGCAGTTGGTATGATGCGCTGAGCCCGGTGCATGCAAAACAGATGAATGAATGCAAACATGCTATCATACTGTATGCTAATTGAAACATGCCCTAATCTAACCATCATAAGCAGGTAAATAAAAGGGAGAAAGACGTGGGGTTTGGAAAACATACATCACACGCATGCACACTTATTACAATATTGCCCTCGTGCAGAGGGTCCGAAAGAATAATATACAGTCCCAAATAAATACAGTCCGAATAAGTACAAAACCCTAATTAATTAACAGATTAATCTAGGAAAGCTATAAATTGGCATGCAAGTCAGGGACTGCCTCGACTCTGGTCCGGATGATGGATGATGCATGTTCGGGTTGCCTTGCGCGGAAATCCATGGTGATGCCCCAATTAGCCTCTGTTTGCAATTATTCTTGGAATGCGTGCCAAGCTTCGGAAGGCTGCTGATTCTTGATTTGCTGCAACAGAGAGCAACAGAGGGGCATGGCAAAATATTTTCACACATGTATGCATGCCTCGATCCTCGTGCCACCAGTCACGCATCTCGATGCATGATGGCCGAGGAGTCGAATTGCACAACTCAATATGGAATGAATGCACATGAAAATACAACTAAGACCTAACTCCATCATGGACAATCCGGAGTGTCGGTGACTGGGGAATTGGGACACGTTCCGTCACTCAGAGTACGAAACGTACCTCGTTTCCCGTGCTCGGGCTAACTCCTATCCCAAACACAATGCAATATGCATGACATGCATGGATGCGACTACGATGCAATCTAACATGCACAATGCTATGAAATGGCATGCACGATGCACGAGGTAACATGGCATACACAATGCGCTAACATACAACCTAGCATACACAATGCTGTGAAATGAAATAGCATACACAATGCATAATGGGCTTACACCAACACAAGTGGACCTCGGCCACACTTACATAGGTGGCCATTAGATGAAAATGAGACACTCGAGATGCGTGCACACGTGCACGCAAACCGAGGACCGACCCTAAGGCACCAAATGCCACTCTAACAAAGCATGGCAAGGCATGGAATATGGCATACTAGCATGCAAATTTCAGCACTAAAATATGATGCAAAACATCCCCGAAACATGGAAACATGGCACCCGATGCATGAAATGAGACTCGAAACTCGAAACTAGGCGCATGGAATGACTTATAGCTATACAAAGCATGCATTATTTGAACATGAAGTATGAATACAGAATCAATAAAGTCCCAAAACAAGCATATTTCCAGTTTTAAGCAAGGCCAAAAGGTGAACACAAGTAGGGCTAAGCTAACACGCAAAAATGGCCTCGAAAGAGAGATAAAGAAGCAAGTAACAGCTTCTGGCCCTAAATGGAAAAGATCCCTTCAACAAAGTTGAAGAGGGGCTCAAAATGAAGCACTTTACAGTTTACATCAAGCCACAAAATTAAACACAAGCAGGCCTAAAACATTATGCAAGAAAAAGGCCAAAAGAGGGACAAAGAAGCAAGTGATGGCTTCTGGCCTCAAACAGCGGAGGGCCCCTCAACAATGTTGAAGAGAGGCCCAAAAAATGATATTTTACAGTTTATGACCAAGCCCAAAACAGTGCACAAGCAAGCTTAAAATACTATACAAAATAAGGCATAAAAGAGAGCTTTAACACAAAGAGCAAAAAGGAAGCCTGAAATAGTGAAAGACCCTTGATCAAACATGAAGAGTGGGTCAAAATATGACTATTTAAAGTTCAGACCAGAGCCCAAAAATACAAGCACAAGGAGCTAAAAAAGCATGCAAAAATAGGGCCAAAAGAGAGATAAAGAGGCAAGTGACAGATGGAAGCCTCAAACAGTGAACATCCCTTCAACAATGTTAAAGAAGGAATCAAAAAAAGCCTCTTTTCAGTTTATGACCAGGCTCAAAACAGTTTAAAAATAGGCCTAAAATACTATGCAAGAAAGAGACATAAATGAGAGCTAAAGAGGCAAGTGGTAGTATGAAGCCTCAAACAGGGAAGAACCCTTAATCAAACTTGAAAAAGACTTCAAAACATGACTATTTCCAGTTAGGGTCGGAACCCAAAAATGTAAGAAAGTATGGCTTAGATAGCATGCAAACCAAGAGCAAAAAGAGAGAAAATGGGACTCACCCTTGAAGACCAAACTTCCAGCTTCCTTTGGACCAAGTTTGGGTGCTCCTAAGCTTTGAAGAACAGCCCCAAGTTGTTGGAATGGATGGTGGTGGTGTGGTGCTATGAAGTGGTGTAGAAATGGTCCAAGAACAAAGGGTTTTGAAGCTTTGAATGAGAGAGATGGAGGATGTATGTATGCAAAGCTCCAAGAGGATTTTTTTCAACCTCCAAAATGCAGCTGGAGCTGCTGGTTTTATAGGCAAAAGAGTGGAGGAAAAGGGGGGAAATTGAAATTCAAATTTCCCCCCCCCCAAAGGTTAATCCTTGGGTACAGGGCCTAGAGAAAAACAAATTGCACAACTAGAACACACTTGGGGAGGGGATCATGGCCGTCCAGCTCAAAAGGGCAAAAAAGGTCATCCAACTAGGTAAGTGGCCGGCCTGCTACATTTTCTGGCCGGCCTGCTACTTTTCAGGACAAAAAATGGCTCTGCCGGGAAGAAACGTGGCCGGCTAGTGACAGAGAAATCCAATGGTGGCCATTCAAGTGTCCAAATTGAATCCCCTGAAGTTAGCTTTCCAATGGCGCAAACCTTGCATTAAAATTCCTCCTGTGGAAAAAGTTATGCTCTTTTTGGTGAAGCCGCGCAGATTTCGGCCCAACCGGAGTGATGCCCTACTTCAATCAACTATATCTCCCCCTTCCGGAATTGGATTTAAGAGATTCTTGAGTGAAAAATGAAGCCCCGAAAGTCTTATTTCCAACGGTGGTGGCCTCATAGCTTGATTCGAAGTATGAAAATGAATAGGCCCGATTCGGCGAGGGCTGTTCGACTCTTTCTTAACGGTTCATGCCCATTTTCTCCCCCAACTGGATTTCTTCCCTCTTCTCCTCTTTTCTTCAACTCCAAACCCCTAAGTAAGGTGTTTTGAAAGATTTTTCAGAGATTTCATCTCTCTTTCATTCATTTCCACTTTGTCCTTGCTCGATTTTCCGAAAAGCGCAACATTTGACAAAATGCGAGCCTCGGAACATCGTAAAAAATTTTATTTCAAAAACGTTTTGAAAGAGAGGGTTTTAAGACTAAAATCTTTTGATCAAGATCATTTTGGTCCAAAAAAAAAAAAAGGGGGTATGAAGTTGAGATTTGACTCTCTCTCCTTGCCGAAAAAAATTGAACCTTTGCACTGCACAACTTCCAAAACCATCAGTCGCGTCCAAGTCTTAAAGGTGGTAAAAAATGAGGTGTCTACAGTTGCCCCTCTTTGACAGAACTCGGAAGTCAAGAAGTGACGGGGGTGAATGTCAAAGCCCAGAGACGACCCATTTTTGACAACGCCGAAGGCTTGGACAAACAAACAAAATATAGATAAATAAATGGTTGTGTCCGCAGGCTGCCTACGTATCCTTTTGTAAGGAATCAAACCAGCGTAGTTCAGGGGTAGGATGAAAAATGATATGCAGAAAGATTTTGATAATTGGACTTATACGCTACGCGAAGCCGGTTTGAAAGTTGGACTTATATGCTACGCGAAGCCGGTTTGAAGATTGGACTTATACACTACGCGAAGCCGGTTTGAAAATTGAGGACTCATGCCATGCACTGCAATGTAGTGGCTAAGATGCAATGTAATAGCTAAGAGGTAAAGGTACCTTATAGGGGCAATTGGCAATGACTTACCTTGGCAATGTCCTACCTCATGCTGATGTGGGAATCTTCCTCTTCTTCTCAGTTGAACCACAGGTACTACTTTTCTCCTTGACTATGGTCGCAGCTTTCCCTATTCTCCAATAGGGTGACAGACTAGGTTGATTCGGTATCCAAAATTGAGGCGCATACATATGCTATCTCAATCTATGGGGCTGCCATACAGATTTCAAGCCGAGCATATACCCCTGGGTATTTAAACCAGACTTTAGTCTCGGAAATCCCGAACCTTTGCGTTCTAGGCATAAGCCATTCGAACTCTAGTTTCCACCGTCTCAGTTGGTCTCCTAGGAACTCACTACTAACACAGGCAGGTGGCTATACCAGACCATCGAAAGTCATTCGGGCACGACAAACACCAAAGGAATTGCACCTTTAGAGGATTTAAGGTCTCCTAGACCGGAAAGTGCACATGACGGTGTGAATAAGCGCGAATGATGATGCAGGATTTAAGGTCTCCTTAGACCGAAGGATTTAAGGTCTCCTGGACCAGGTGAGTGCAGAAGACAGTGCGAGCTAAAGGTGAGGTGCACAAGATAGCGCGATAAAATGCATGCACAATGCAAGTAATGGTCACGGCTCAAGATAGCGCGATGCAATACACTAACAAGTGCAGGTGAGGTGCACAAGATAGCACGAATGATACAATGCACAAGATAGTGCGATACGCTAAACAGCGCGATTGATTTGAAATGCACAAGATAGTGCGATGTGATATGCAAAGCACAGAATAGCGCGATGAATGCAATGCACAAGATAGTGCGATGGAGGTGCGCAAAATAACGCGAATGATAAACTGCACAAAACAGTGCGATGAGCAAAATAGCACGAATGTAAACTGCACAAAACAGTGCGATTGTGGTGCGCAAAATAGCGCGAATGATAAACTACACAGAACAGTGCGAT
Organism: Camellia oleifera; assembly: GCA_022316695.1. NCBI lineage: Eukaryota > Viridiplantae > Streptophyta > Magnoliopsida > Ericales > Theaceae > Camellia > Camellia oleifera. The sequence continues at coordinate 59,560,193 of CM039314.1, forward strand.
GCGCAAAATAGCGCGAATGATAAACTGCACAAAATAGTGTGATACGCTAAACAGCGCGACTGATTTGAAATGCACTAAATAGTGCGATACGCTGAACAGCGCGATTGATTTGAAATGCACAAGACAGTGCGATACGCTAAACAGCGCGATTGATTTGAAATACACAAGATAGTGCGAATGAGATAAAATGCAAGTGCACAGGACAGTGCGAGCGAGATAAAATGCACAAGAAAGTGCAATAAAATGCATCTTCTATGCAAGTATGGGGGCATTTTCCATGCAAAAGACACGAGCATTTTCTATGCAAGTATGGAAACACATTCTATGCAATATTGAAAGCAAGCATATTCTACGCATGAAACAAGCAAAGCATATTCTATGCGGAATCGAAAGCAAGCATATTCTATGCATGAAACAAGCAAAGCATATTCTATGCGGAATCGAAAGCAAGCATATTCTATGCATGAATCATAATCATGAGCGGCACGCATGCAACAACAGTGTATATGAAAGTTCACATTCTATGCAATAGAGGGGCATCAAATATGTACTCTGGTACCTCTGATTTACCTCTTAGGGGACTTTGCAATACACTCAGCTCAAAAAGGGCACACCTTGTTCATATTGGCGATAGATGACATCTGCATGTGAAACCCTCGGGTGCTGCTTGGACTGCCATTCTGACTTGAAGCAGGCTTACACTTGGGGTCGAGATACACTCATACTCCAGAGAAACAGCGAGGCCTAAGAAGGTGCACCTGGAATGTAGTCTCGGATTTTGCTAAAGTTGAAACATGCTAAGATGCTCCAAATTTTCCCTCTTTTCTTTTGCTTTGCAGTCTAGAACCTAAATAGCTTCAGATAGGTCCTTGTTTTACTATTCTGACATGACCTGGGTTGAACCCTGCAGCTTTATGAAAGAACTGATCCTTTTTTGCACAAATGTGGAGAACGACACGGCACTCTGAGCACAAAACGATTTTTGAAATTGAAATGAGAAAAGGGTTCTCAACCGGGTATTGAGCCTACAACTGACCACAGCCAAAACGACTCAACAATGGAAAACAAAGGTAGAACGACCTAAACACAACTCAACAAAGGAAAAACAAGGTAGAATGACCTAAACACAACTCAACAAAGGAAAAACAAGGTAGAATGATCTAAACACATCTGTTGACACTCAAATGACTCAAAACAAGAATCGAGACAAACAAAAACGCACAAACACAACGCTCAGCTGTGTTACAAAGGCAAGAGACCTCTTGGTGCACGAGGAGCCAGTTTCTCTGGGTATTGTTTCCCACCCTTTCTCATTTGTGATTCTCACATCACTCGGCCCTCAAGCTCTATTTTTCTGAAAAAGCCCTTTCCTCACTTTTTCTCTCAGCGCACACCTCTCTATTCTTCAATCTCTCATTTTAAATCCCTCCCTTGGGTGGTTGATGGATAAACAGAAAGTTGTGGGCTCTTGCCCCTAGCATTCCGCTAGATTCTTCTTCTTCTGCACGCAGCTAGTGAGTTTCTCCCACAGAGGGGCTGTGCTACAACTGGGTGTGTAGCAAATTTGCAGCTGACATTGGTTGACGATGCTCCGCTGGGGAGTTTGGATGTGATCAGATCTGTCTAGATGAGGGAGTGGAATATCTTGATCTATTCTAGTTCGTGCTTTGCACTTGGCTTGATACCTCGTTGCTTGGAAGATGAGAGAGCTTTTCGACCCTTTTGTTGTCACCTTCAACTGTGCCCTTTTCTGGTAGGTAGAGTGCCCTTCTTGGCAAGTATTGTGGCAATGGGGAAAAGACAGAACACCTGACTTAACTGTGCCCCTAGTTCATCATTTCGACCATTTTTTTTGTTTTTGACTTTTTACTAAGACAATTTTGACCAAAATGAGAGTTAGATTAACATGCTTGTTCAATTTTCTGATTTGAAATCATGCAAGTCAGGCCATGAGCACTGAAAATTTTTCTTTTTTGGGTCTAAGAAAATGGTCCAGTTTCGGAAAATGAAATAATTTTCGAGAAGATTAGTCAACCTCAGTAAAAATTCTCAAAAACTATTTTTGTAAACGGCCACTTGCTCAACGAGCATGAAACCTACTCCTGAGATGCACAACCTCAGATCTGAAGGAAAATTGCCCCTTGCTTGAAGAGAGTTGCATGGCAATGGAAAGTTGCCCCTTGTTTGAACGGCACCGCGGCGCATTGAATGGCAACGGAAAGTTGCCCCTTGTTTGAATGGCACCGCAACGCATTGTAGTCAGTCCTCAGAGCGACGAACATAACCAGACTCTCAGATACAAAGAAGACAAAGATGACCAGAACCATCGCATGGACACAGTCGAATTTGAAGTGTTTTACGGCTGAACTTCAGAATGAAGTTGCCTACATATCCCAAAGATGGGAATCAAGCCTTACGTAGTTCGGGGTTTAAGGTACACTCGGGTATTTTAACCTTCACTTTTTTAGGCTCTAACTTTTGCCAAGGCGCCCGTTGCAGGTTTTCGACCTTGCGAGCTTCTGTTTTTCTTTTCTTTTCAATTTCGTTTCTTTTTTCATCTTTTCTTTTCATTTCCTTCATTTTTTTCTTTTTTTCTTTTTTTTCATTCTTTGCATTTTTTCTTTTTTTTCTTTTTCTTCTTTTTCTTGCTCTAACTTTTGCCTAGGTCGCCCTTCTGGGTTTTTGGCCCAGCGAGCCTCTCAAGGGTAAAAGTGTAACAAGTCCATGCCAAATGGTTTTAGGATCTCGAAGCCATCCGTATCCAAGAGAGTGGCTGTTGTACCGATTTGTAGAAGGATCCATCTTCGACTCTTCGAGCACATCGGACATTTTCGCCCCTAGTTCGAGGGGTGCTCCTGTTTTAGCTTCGCAAGCTTCTTTTGATCACATATGATATTCTCGCCCCTAGTTCATGGGCTTCTTCTGATCTGGCCACACAGGCCTCACATTGTAGTTGACTGTTGAACATTATGAATTCAAGTTCAAGGTTTGGAGGCAAAGGGGTTGAGTCTCGAGGCTGAGAGCGATCCTAGGCTGCACAATCTCAAGAGCGATTCCACACAGGTCTTCGCAGGACCGCACAAAACATTTTGTTTTTGAAAATTTTTAAGAAAGCGACAAGTCGCTCGCGCTGAAGATAGTGTGAAACCAGTTTGGATCAAGCCAGGGTCCTTCTCAGTACTCACGCTAACAAGCATGATTTCATTCATTAAGGGCTTAGCACGCCTCTCTTTCTCTCAAATGATCAAAGTTTTGCGAATCCCGAGAAATTTCTTCCTCTTCGTTTTCACCGTAGTGTTCAAAAAAGTTTTGAAAAACTTAGGTCAATACAATGATTTCAAGGCACAGAAAAGTAGGCGAAAAGCACTGTCATTTCATTCAGAACTTCTGGCACAGCTGGCACAAGGCAGAAGCGAGCACAAGAATGTGAAAATCACTGCTGTTCATTCAAATCTGTTGGCATTACTGGCTCCAAGGCAGAAACAGACTCAAAAGAAAATGAAAAGACAAACACAAAACAAGCAGGTGATGTCCGAGGTAACACCCCCGAAATCTCCTGACTCTAACAACAGGACTGACTCGATACAACAAGACAGACCCGAAACAAAAAGACTGACTCAAAACGGACTCAAAACAACAAGACTGACCCAATACCCAAGTCAGAAAGCACAAAAACCAGCATTCACAAATGCTCACAACAGTGCGTGCCATACGCCATATCTGGAGTAGATCGAGTGCCATCCACAGGTGGTTCATCCCCCGATCACATAGTCACATTATCCCCCACAGGTTCACTGGTCGAGTGCCGATAGACTTTGCTGGACTGGCACGAGGATGACCCTGTTGTCAAACAGATCTTGTACATCATGGCGCAGACAAAAGCAACTATCGGTAGTATGGCCAGTTTGCTTATGGTATGCACAGTACTGGGTAGCATCATGCGTAGCCGAAAGAGGGTTCGGGAGAGGCCGAGGCTCAAGGGGTTTGAGATGGCCTTGTCCAACAAGGATTTGGAGAGCTTTGGACAAAGGCATATAGAGGGCAAGGAAGACCCTCCGACCTCGGGGTTGGTACTTCAAGGTTTGTGGGTTTTTACTGGGCGCACCAGCGAAAGGATTGGCAGGTGCTGGCTTGGTTTGTTGATTCCTTCCGAGTGTAGGATTATAACTGAAAGGAACGTTTCTGATACAACGACCCTTCTCCCGGCTTGCCCCTTGATTCAAACTGCCCCCAACTTGAGTGGCGAAAATGTCGTCCACAGTTTTTGCAACAATTGCGAGCACTTGCTCTTTATTCAGTCCATCGGCTTTCAAAGCCTCAACAGCCAACAAAAGATGTTCATGGGGATCCATGCCCGCCCCTACCTTGTTCTTTTCACTCGCTTCCACTTTGCCAAGGGATTGGCCTTCCTCAAATGCAGCCCGTCCCAAGACTGGGGGGCCTTTTGACATGAAATTCCCAGTATGTGGTGTGGTCGATGATGGAGCCAATGTCCCGGAGGCCAGATTGGTCACAGTTCTTTGAAGATCTTCGATCATTCTCTTTAGCTCAGAAGTAGTGGGCTCACGGGTTTGGGATGATTGGGGTCTAGGTGTATCCATCATGCATAAGTCCATGCTTTCTGGGATAAACACCTCAGGCTTGGGTAGATGGGCCGGGGTGATGTATATGCTGGGGTCGAAGGTGAATGGTAGTGTATGGATGAGGTTGAGGTAGGCAGGAGATGTTTGGTCATTGGGGTCTGAAGGTGGAGCTATCGTCCGGTTGTCGATGAGATTTTGAACCTCATGACGAAGGCGGTAGCAACGGTCGGTGCCATGATCGCCCTGCTAATGGTACATACAGTACTTGGAGGGGTTATGTCTAGCTGGGAGTGGGTCAGGCAGAGGTTGAGGATCGAGGGGTTTGAGATGCCCTCTTTCCATCAGGACTTTTAGTGTGCTAGTCAGGCTCATATGGAGAGGGGTGAAAGTTCTGCCCTGAGCTCGGGCTGGGCTGGTTGTTTGTAGGCTTGGTTTGGCAAAAGGGTTGGCTGTGGTGATTGTATTGATTTCAGTGGGTTCGGGAATAGTGCTACTTCCGGCATTGGTACTCATTGAAATCACCCTCCTTGTCGGTTCCCTTGTTCTGGGAATGATCTCACTGTTGAACGCATTTTCGACCTGAACCCCCAGTTCATGCAAACTTTTGAAAGTGAATAGTGGAGCGACTATCAATTTTTGCAACATATCATGCTCGAGGTTTCGCACCATCATCTGCACTTGATCCCTCTCAGAAGGGTGATGATCTGTCATCTGTGCTGCCTTTGCTCTCCATCTCGCAACAAATTCCACAAAAAGCTCTGTTGGGTTCTGGCGGGTTGCTTCAAGCTCTTAGATGGTCATTTCAACTTGGGTATTGTAGGAATACTGATCGACAAAGGCCTCAACCAATTCTTCCCAGTTTTGCTTCACTGTATCCTCTAACTTGGCATACCAAGTGGCTGCTACACCCAACAGGGTTCTTCCATACAGAGAGAGTTTTTGTGGCTTAGTCAAACCCATCGGCTTCAAAACATCCAAGAAAAGCCGGATATGTACCATAGGATCTCCAGACCCGTTGAAACGGTCAATATGTGGCATTTTGAATCTGTCTGGGAGCCGTACGGCAGCCTCGGTGTACCCATCCTCAATGTCGGGAATGGAGTTAAGGCCATGTGCCTTTTTGAATTGCTTCTCAAGGTTTGCAATTTTCACTGCGGTCAGATCGAGCTCATTAACATCAAGGGGATAAAGCCTCTCATTAGGTTGCACCAAGGGTCTGAAAACTCGGGCTTGAGCAAACCCTTCTCGAGGATCTGGACCCTGCAAATCTTCAGCTGGCGGAAGTGGGTCAAAGTTCGGCTGGGGTCCCAAAGCTGGATGTGAGGCAGATACCCCAGATGGGCGCTGCGTTTCAATACTGGTCTCAGCTTTCATGGCAGTTCCCTGATTTAGCGTTGCTATTACGGCCACAAATTCTTCCGAACCCTGTGCCATCACGGGTCTACTGATGATGTAACTGGTGACTGTCGAATCAGATGAACCAATGAACCCTGTCTGGCCCTTCTTTGCCTTGCCTCAGCGAAAGAACACTGGTTGCCCTTGAATTAAATCTTTGACCTGACAAAGTCTATCAGCACAAGTTCGATGAACCTCGGGGGATATCAGAGCCTTCTAAAGCTATGGTTCCCAGACTACCTAGCAAAAGAGAAAACATGCAGCATCTCAGCCCGATTTCACGATAACCCATATGAGCAGAGCTGAATGACTGTGCCTCCTACATAATTCTGTCCAAAATTCTGCCCGTATATTGATACCCTCAGGTAAATTGAGTCCCAAAATACTGAACCGGTGCCCGTAGGCCTGATGCCCAAACTATTGAACTGGTGCCCGCAAGCCTAATGCCCAAACTTGTAGACAGATACATGCATTCCTATAGAGACACACTCTAAAAGCACATAGCAGACAAGTGAGAGCCAAAACACCCCTATGTTGGGGTAAGGTTTCCTTGTCCTATTTTGTCAGGAACTAGGGTTTCACTACGCACGCAACGGTTTCAAACAACCTATCGGGTAAGCAACCTGTCCTAGTTTGAAATGGTCACTATGGATCCGAATATGCACTAGGTCGAATGGTCAAAAAGGGTGCCCCAGTAAAACCGGGGTTTGTGTTCCCATACTGGCAGAGCCCACAACCGGTCAGCCTTATGGTTATGCCTTGACAAGACAAGCCTTCGGCAAACCGTTCAGGAATAGCAGATGGCAAACACGGTGTCCTAGGCGCACCAATGCAAATGCAATGCAAAAAAACACACAAGTGTAGTCAAAAACAGATATCATGAGTTCGAGTCAAGCTCTCTAAATCCCCAGCAGAGTCGCCAGAAACTTTAACAAGTCCGCGGGGGACCTCACTACAGTTCGGACTCGATTTATGTCACGGTTCGTAATCTGAACCAAAGAGTCCAAATCCGGAAAATTGTTTTGAGAAAACAGATTTTTGAAAGAAGTGCCAAACATGGACTGCTTTGCCAGATACAGAGTCGCCACCTAAATATTTTATTTTTGGGAAAATTTAGGAAACCCTGACTCGTTTGCCTAAGGCCACGTGTCCGTCATCACCAAAGTTGCCTCGGCTCAGGAACTTGGGTACGATTAGGGAAGGTCACTTCGTGAGCACCCCCGCTCACCCGATCAAAGATCGGCCTCTACTAACCATGATATCTAGTTTTGAAAACATTATGTGTTCTTATTCCGGTTATTAGCCTAGATTTGCTATGTGATGCGCACAGCATACAAGTATAGACTGGGTCGCTTGAATTGGAACAAAACATTTCATGTTAGTTTTTGAAAGATGGTTTGATGGTGCTACCCGCAAGTAGGCTAAGACGTGGATTTGCCACCCTCGGGTGGGCTTTAGAAAACATGATTTTGCCACTATCTAGTGGGATTAAAGCGAACACTTGATGATTTGTTCCAATCTAAACAACCCAACCTTCACCCACAGGCATTCAAGCAGTTATATCACATAAGCAGTTAGCCTCATGGTAAGCATGCTATTCATGGTAGTCACTCACACGCATGCAAGGATGCTAAAGCATAAAACTCACCGAGTACTCCAAGCCAAAACAGAAACTGATTAGAAATCCATGCATAATCCTAACTATACAGAAATGCCTAATGCAACACATGCAAAAATGCAACTATAGCAGGCTCGGCTATTCTAAACATGGCATATGAGATGCAACAGCTATCAAGTATTCAACTCGGAATTGAAATACAAATGCAGTTAGTATGATGCGCCGAGCCCAGTGCATGCAAAACAGATGAATGAATGCAAACATGCTATCATACTGTATGCTAATTGAAACATGCCCTAATCTAACCATCATAAGCAGGTAAATAAAAGGGAGAAAGACGTGGGGTTGGAAAACATACATCACACGCACGTACACTTATTACAATATTGCCCTCGCGCAGAGGGTCCGAAAGAATAATATACAGTCCCAAATAAATACAGTCCGAATAAGTACAAAACCCTAATTAATTAACAGATTAATCTAGGAAAGCTATAAATTGGCATGCAAGCTAGGGACTGCCTCGACTCTGCTCCGGATGATGGATAATGCATGTTCGGGTTGCCTTGCGCAGAAATCCATGGCGATGCCCCAATTAGCCTCTGTTTGCAATTATTCTTGGAATGCGTGCCAAGCTTCGGTAGGCTGCTGATTCTTGATTTGCTACAACAGAGAGCAACAGAGGGGCATGGCAAAGTATTTTCACACATGTACACATTCCTCGATCCTCGTGCCACCAATCACGCATCTCGATGCATGATGGCCGAGGAGTCGAATTGCACAACTCAATATGGAATGAATGCACATGAAAATACAACTAAGACCTAACTCTATCATGGACAATCTGGAGTGTCGGTGACTGAGGAATTGAGACACGTTCCGTCACTTGGAGTACGAAAAGTACCTCGTTTCCCGTGCTTGGGCTAACTCCTATCCCAAACACAATGCAGTATGCATGACATGCATGGATGCGACTAAGATGCAATCTAACATGCACAATGCTATGAAATGGCATACACGATGCACGAGGTAACATGGCATACACAATGCGCTAACATACAACCTAGCATACACAATGCTATGAAATGAAATAGCATACACAATGCATAATGGGCTTACACCAACACAATTGGACCTCGGCCACACTCACATAGGAGGCCATTAGATGAAAATAAGACACTCGAGATGCGTGCACACATGCACACGAACCGAGGACCGACCCTAAGGCACCAAATGCCACTCCAACAAAGCATGGCAAGGCATGGAATATGGCATACTAGCATGAAAATTTCAGCACTAAAATATGATGCAAAACAACCCCGAAACATGGAAACATGGCACCCGATGCATGAAATGAGACTCGAAACTCGAAACTAGGCACATGGAATGACTTATAGCTATACAAAGCATGCATTATTTAAACATGAAGTATGAATACAGAATCAAGAAAGTCCCAAAACAAGCATATTTCCAGTTTTAAGCAAGGCCAAAAGGTGAACACAAGTAGGGCTAAGCTAACATGCAAAAATGGCCTCGAAAGAGAGATAAAGAAGCAAGTAACAGATGCTGGCCCTAAATGGCAAAGAGCCCTTCAACAAAGTTGAAGAGGGGCTCAAAATGAAGCACTTTACAGTTTACATCAAGCCACGAAAATAAACACAAGCAGGCCTAAAACATTATGCAAGAAAAAGGCCAAAAGAGGGACAAAGAAGCAAGTGATGGCTTCTGGCCTCAAACAGAGGAGGGCCCTTCAAAAATGTTGAAGAGGGGCCCAAAACATAATATTTTACAGTTTATGACCAAGCCCAAAACAGTGCACAAGCAAGCTTAAAATACTATACAAAATAAGGCATAAAAGAGAGCTTTAACACAAAGAGAAAAAAGGAAGCCTCAAACAGTGAAAGACCCTTGATCAAACATGAAGAGTGGGTCAAAATATGACTATTTACAGTTCGGACCAGATCCCAAAAATACAAGCACAAGGAGATAAAAAAGCATGCAAAAATAGGGCCAAAAGAGAGATAAAGAGGCAAGTGACAGATGGAAGCCTCAAACAATGAAGATCCCTTCAACAATGTTGAAGAAGGAATCAAAAAAAGCCTCTTTTCAGTTTATGAGCAGGCTCAAAACAGTTTAAAAATAGGCCTAAAATACTATGCAAGAAAGAGACATAAATGAGAGCTAAAGAGGCAAGTGGTAGTATGAAGCCTCAAACAGGGAAGAACCCTTAATCAAACATGAAAAAGACCTCAAAACATGACTATTTCCAGTTAAGGTCGGAGTCCAAAAATGTAAGCAAGTATGGCTTAGATAGCATGAAAAACAAGAGCAAAAAGAGAGAAAATGGGACTCACCCTTGAAGGCCAAACTTTCAGCTGCCTTTGGACCAAGTTTGGGTGCTCCTAAGCTCTGAAGAACAGTTCCAAGTTGTTGGAATGGATGGTGGTGGTGTGGTGCTATGAGGTGGTGTAGAAATGGTCCAAGAACAAAGGGTTTTGAAGCTTTGAATGAGAGAGATGGAGGATGTATGTATGCAAAGCTCCAAGAGGATTTTTTTCAACCTCCAAAATGCAGCTGGAGCTTCTGGTTTTATAGGAAAAAGAGTGGAGGAAAAGGGGAGAAATTGAAATTCAAATTTTCCCCCCAAAAGGTTGATCCTCGGGTACAGGGCCTAGAGGAAAACAAATTGCACAACTAGAACACACTTGGGGAGGGGATCATGGCCAGCTAGCTCAAAAGGGAAAAAAAGGTCATCCAATTAGGTAAGTGGCCGGCCTGCTACATTTTCTGGCCGGCCTGCTACTTTTCAGGACAAAAAATGGGTCTGCCAGGAAGAAAGGTGGCCGGCCAGTGACAGGGAAGTTCAATGGTGGCCATTCAAGTGTCCAAATTGAAGCCCCAGAAGTTATCTTTCCAATGGCGCAAACCTTGCATTAAAATTCCCCCTGTGGAAAATGTTATGCTCTTTTTGGTGAAACCGCGCAGATTTCGGTCCAACCGGAGTGATGCCTTACTTCAATCAACTATATCTCCCCCGTCCGAAATTGGATTTAGGAGATTCTTGAGTGAAAAATGAAGCCCCAGAAGTGTTATTTCCAACGGTGGTGGCCGCATAGCTTGATTCAAAGTATGCAAATGAATAGGCCCAATTCGCCAAGGGCTGTTCGACTCTTTCTTAACGGCTCATGCCCATTTTCTCCCCCAACTGGATTTCTTCCCTCTTCTCCTCTTTTCTTCAACTCCAAACCCCTAAGTAAGGTGTTTTGAAAGATTTTTCAAAGATTTCATCTCTCTTTCATTCATTTCCACTTTTTCCTTGCTCGGTTTACCGAAAAGCGCAACATTTGACAAAATGCGAGCCTCGGAACATCGTAAAAAATTTTATTTCAAAAACGTTTTGAAAGAGAGGGTTTTAAGACTAAAATATTATGATCAAGATCGTTTTGGTCCAAAAAAAAAAAAAAAAAGAGGTATGAAGTTGAGATTTGACTCTCTCTCCTTAACGAAAAAAATTGAACCTTTGCACTGCACAACTTCCAAAACCATCAGTCGCGTCCAAGTCTTAAAGGTGGTCAAAAATGGGGTGTCTACACTCAACTGCAGCCCCCTCAGGGGCACTTCTCTTCTTCTTCTTCTTCTTCAGAGCCTCCCCCTCCTTATTTGCCTGTTCCTTCATAGGATCCTTTGGGGGGCAGTTGAGGCTCAAAATTGACTAAGTCTTTGTCCCCCAGTGGCTTTGGGCGAGGTCGGATCCGCTCTCTCACGACTAGCTTCGGAGCAGACCCCAGTTGAGACTCCTTATACTTGTTCGCCCACGCGAACAACCTCTTCTTCTCCTGCTCCTCCGCCTTCCTTTGCACTTCCAACTCCTCCCTTTCTGGACCCACTTCCAGCGGCTGCTGTCCTAAGTTCCAGGCAAACAGCACCGACAGTAGGACAAGTTCGTTCCACCTTAGTCCTTTCTCTTCTCTCCAATCCCTCACCCTCTTCACTCGGTCCTCAGTCGCCTTGTCCAGCTTGGGTTCGACTGATTTGGTGGGCACCTTCCAGGTTGTACGAACTCCTGCCCCGCCGTTCTCCGCTACAAAGAACCATCTTGGCCTCTTTAACCGAAGATGGTAGACTCGCCACAAGACCTTGTCCAACCACCGCCTGCTGCGTAACCCAAGTGTCCTGCTGGCCTGAGGCTTTGTAACACGAGAAAAACTCCTCCACCGTCAGGGCCAACCCTCCGGCCGTTTGCAGCCAGGAACTCGCGCACGCCATCAGTATCTTCCAGGCATTTGGCATCAATTGGTCTGGCGCCGCATCCAGTTTATTCAATACGTCCACCACCACTTGAGGAAGGGGCAGCCTCACACCTCCCCGCAACGCCTCCTCATATAAGCTGAATTCGCCCGGGCATACATTCGACGCCCTCTCAGTAGATGTCGGCAGCCTCAACCCCACTTCCAGGGGAATTTGGTATCTCCTCCTTATCCCTTCCAACTCCGCCGCAGTAAGAAGGGATCTGTCTGCCCTTATGTGCCAGTGATCTGGCTCTACCTGGCTTATTGGCCTTGGAACCGCTATCATGGTGGACGCCTGAGATCGTACCATCGGTTCTCCCATCGTCACCATTCGCGTCTCCGTCCTATACCGTGCCGCTAACTCCTCTGCATCGTCCTCACCAAGTGGATCCACCCTCACATTCACAGCTTCTTCTTGGGCCATTTCTATGGTGTGTCTGCGTATTACTTCTGATGCAGGTGCAAAAAAGTTAAAAAAGTGTTGTAGAGGTGTATCGTAAGCAACGAAAGAACTAATACTTGGAATGTTTTGAGTTTTTGTAAACAAGTAAGTGAATCGAATAATGCCAAAAGCCCACGGTTTGCCCGTATTCCAAGGATCCCAATTAATTTTCTCCAGTTTGAAAACTTTTCAAATCATCCTCCAAAACTGCTTTTTCAACACCCATAATGACCTATCGTTTCATTTCTGCTTCAACGCATAACCTCCATTCCCAAGATATTTCCACGTGTATGACCACGATACACTGTCTCCTCCCCTTACCCTGTCTTTTCCACTTCAAATCACCACTTGACACGCCGCCTCTTGAGCCCCGCGCCCCTTCGCTCGGCCTTCGCGTGCGGTCGCCCCCCCTCGCGGTTGGCCCTTCCGCTCGGCCTTCGCGCGGTAAGTCCTCCTCACGGTCTTCCTTTCCGCTCGGCCTTCACACGGTCGGCCCTGCCACTTGGCCTTCGCGCGCGATCGCCTCTCCTCACACTCGACTTTTTCACTCGGTCTTCGCACGATAAGTCCTCCTTACGGTCTTCCTTTTCGCTCGGCCTTTGCGTGGTTGGCCCACATCCTGGTCGGACCTCCCACTCGGTCCCCCTTTCGCTGTCGGAGCACCTCATGCTCGGTCCACCAACTCCGCCGCCCATCCCGGTCGGACTCATCTTCCTCATAAATATTCCCTTCGTTGGACTGAAGCTATACTCGGGAATGAGGGACTACTGACATGGACAGGCCCACAAAGGCCATGGACCACTATAAGCAACCCAAGCCCACCAATTGGAGCCCAATACATAACCCAGACGATGAAGTCCAGAACAGCTGAATTCCAACATGGCATAAAGAGCCAACGGCATTCAGACACGTGGCAGGTAAAGGACGAGCCACGTCAGCAGACAAAGATCTACAAAGTTATTGCCACTGTACATCACCATTAATGCAACCCATTACAGCATTTATTATGATAACACCTCCCCGTCGGAATAGGACGCCCCTACCCTGAACAAGGTAAGCTACAGCATAGACTTTCGACGAGGAGGGCAGGTCGGAAGAGACAGCGAAATGATTACCAAAGGATATAAACAAACGTTGAAGACAAGAAGAAGGTTAAGCTTTCTATCCCCATCTCTCTCTCTCTCTACACTCCCTACTTCCTCTACTAATTTGCTCGTCGGAGGGTTCACTGGGGGACTACCCCCGTTCCCCGTTGAACTTGTTTGCAGGTCACTTGGGGGGCTCAACCATTTGGACCTGAGCTTGAAGAATTTCGATCAGTCCGACCCGTCCACCAAGAACGAACTGTATCATCACATACTATCTCATAGATTATTTCCTAATGTCCCATCAATTTGACAAAAAATACATAATCTATACAAGGCTCATATATATATATATATATATATACAAATATATCCATATATATACCATACCCATCTCCATAGATTAACACCCTCTAAGATTTACACATATTTAAACCAAAATGAAGATATATGAGGGTAAAGACATTTCTATCTCAAAGTTGTGCAATAGAAGATGAAGGTCCACTCGATGACCTTTCGAGATACCACGTTATAATCGATTCAAAGCATAGCTCTTGGAGAGGAGTACAACTTTAATAAAGGAGCTAAGATAGATTCTTGCTAAATATAGATGAAATTTAGTGTTTTAGCACTAGGGTTTTCAAAAAAGAGGAGAAGAGAGAGAGAGAGAGAGAGAGAGAGAGAGAGAAGATGAAAAAGTGCGTCAAAAATGTGTTTGGATCGTGTTATAAATCTGTTGTCCCGACTTGACTGCTCGAGCGAAGAACCAAAATGCAAAGGGACTGCACAAGCGAACTTTCCACCGCTCGAGCGGTAAACACAAGGTCTCAGAAGTTTTGCAGAGCTACAGTGAAAATACTAGAAGCTCACATTTTACGTTCGAGCGACAAATCTTTCGCTTGAGCGGTCTCGCTTGTAAACCTGCGAGATATTGGGAGCAAAAATTCTCCACTTGAGTGACCAAATGACTGCTCAAGCAGTTACCCAAAGTTAGTTGTTACAGACTACCCTCTTTAAGGAATTTCGTCCTCGAAATTAGCACAGTTCCTGCCAAAATAATTCTAACAACTCCCAAGAAGATAGATATCACCACAACAATAATCTTAACCATCAATTTTTCTCGAATCAAAGCAAAATCAAGGTAAATTTTCAAACAAAAACATAGAAATTTAGATTTCTTTCAATCACTTCCTTTGACACTTCTCTTACAACATCCAACAATTACCATAACAAGTTTACATATCATTGAATAAATTTGGGTACTTTTCACAAACTTTGGACTTTCACTCCCAAGTGGCCTCCTCTACCCCATGGTGGTGCCATAATTCTTTGATCAAGGGAATCACCTTGCCTCAAAAACTTGTTCTCGTGTATCTAAGATTTTCATTGGTCTTTCTTCATATGAAACATTCTTATCCACCTCCAAATTTGCCTAGTCCAAAACATGGGAAGGATCAGGTTCATATTTGCGAAGCATGGAAACATGAAATACATTGTGCACTCCGGACAATTGCGGGGGCTAGGTAAGGTACCTCTCCCACCCGTTCTATAATATCAAAGGGGCCAATGAATTTTGTGTGACAATTTACTACCCCGCCCAAATCTCATTAAACCTTTTCTAGGTGATATCTTTAAGAATAAGTAATGGCCTACATCAAAAGAGAGAGGTCTCCTCCCCTTGTTAGCATAACTCTTTTTGTTAACTTTGAGCCGTCACTAATCGTTTTTGAATGGGAGTTATTTTCTCGGTGGTTTCACGAACTAACTCTGGCCCAAGAATATGTGATTCTCCTACCTCAGTTTAACACACTGGTGACCTATATGGTCAGCCATATAGAGCTTCAAAAGAATCCATCTCAATACTAGCTTGGTAACTATTATCGTAGGCAAATTCTATTAAAGGTAGGTATTTCTTCCAAGCACCCTTAAAGTCTAGGACATAAGCTCTTAACATATCTTCTAAAATTTGGATAGTATGCTCGGATTGTCCATCGGTTTGTGGGTGGCAAACAAAGCTAAAGGTTAATTGAGTACCCATAACTGTTTGTAGGCTTTGCCATAGTCGTGCGGTGAAACGAAGGTCTCGATCCGAGACAATATTCGCAGGGACTCCATGAAGCCGAACAATCTCTTTAACATAGAGTTTTGCTAGATAATCAATTTAGTCCCCCATACTCATAGCAAGAAAATGGGCCGACTTAGTCAATCGATCCACTACTACCCAAACAACATCATTACCTCTTTGTGTTCTATGAAGGCTTGAAATAAAATCCATAGTAATATGTTCCCACTTCCATTCTACTATGGGCAAGGGTTGTAATAACTCGGCTGGCCGTTGATGTTCCGCCTCGACTTGCTGGCAAATTAGACACCTAGATAGAAACGATGCCACATCTCGCGTCACACCTCTCCACCAAAATTGTCGGCTAAGATCATGGTACATTTTTGTACCTCCTAGATGCACTGCAAGATGGGAGTGGTAAAATTCTTGAAGTATTTCTTCTCTACATGACTCTGGTACAAAAAGACGGTCTAGATACCAGACATTTGATTTGGAATCGACCCTCAAACCCCTTTCTTCCTTCCCTTGTGCAATTTTCTCCTTGATTGTCTCGGCTTCTACATTATTTTGTTGTGCCTCCTTAACTCGAGTAACAAGTGTTGGTTGTGGCATCTCCTCCGGCGTTTGGTCTTGTAATACTATTACTCACAGTGCGTATCTTTACAATACTATTACTCACAGTGTGTTTGGTCTTGCGGCGTCTCCTCCGGCACACAACCTATACAACATTTCACACAAACACATTCGATAAATAATTCGTTCCACTTTGTACACTTTTCTTTTAATGATTCACATCCTTTTTCAATGAGTCTCTAATCATCATTTCACTTTCTATAGGGTTTAAATAAGGTCGAGAACGTGTTCAGAGGGTCGGAGGGGTCAACAAAAGAAAGCAAGATTTTCTTCCCTGTTAGCCGCTCGTGCGGAGGTGGTGGCCGCTCGAGCATGTACAATGGTTTCCCCTATTTTGGTCCACGTTCCACTTGTGCGAAGCTCGCAACCGCATGAGCGGTCTGGGCAGTTCTTGACAGTCCAAAAATAGGGTTTTGAAGCCAAGCTCCCAAGCTCAATTTCAAGCTTAAATTCATGCAAAACTAACTCAAAACATGACATACAAACATGATTCAAGTGTAATTTTTACTCAACCACATCAATCTAGTTTCAATGCCAAAATCAAGGTCTCATCTTTGCCATATATACAAACCTCATAATCAAGTTCAAAACACACACACACATATATATATATATATATACATGGTTAATCCTTAGACAAGTTTTTGTTGTATGAACAATCTAGAACCCATTTCTTGCATTAATCACAAGATTGAACTTAAATCAAACAAAGTTGAAGAGATTTCTTGAATTTGGTTCAAACAATTACTCAACCCAAAACCTTAACTCAAAATCTCCAATTTCCTCTTGATTTCAAGCAAAAGATGAGATATATAAAAATATTCCAATTAGATTTCCTCACCCTAGCTCAAATCTAGGATTTGCCTTTTGAATATCCTCCAAATCCTTAGCTTCTCCTCTTCCTCTCTCTCTACCTCACTATCTAGCAAGAACTCTCAACAATTCATGAACTCAATATAGTTATATACATATATACAACTTAGGCTCATTAAACTTAATTAAATCATTACGAATCATAATTTTACAAAATTTCACAGTAAGCTCTAAAATCATGCTAAACACATATATGAAATCAATTCTGGTTTCTGGTATCTCTAAGGTTTTCTATTTCAGTTCAAAGTTGTAATTGCAACAGATATCCCTACGTTTAACGGATATAATTCCAAAATCACATATTTCACACACTTGAACATACAAATTCATATTAAACACGTAATCCCATGCAAAATTAAGCACACTATGGGTTGGGTTATCACACTCGTGGACATGGCCAGTGAAGTTATCGCAGACAACTTCGGACCATTGACAACAATCGTCACCAACCCAAGATGACAACTGGTTCAAAGGGTCTTTAAGATCTTGCTTGAGTTTTAGAAGTGCTTGTTTTTCAATTTTGGAGCAAACAATGTTGGAGTTTCCATTGCAAAAGCAATTATGGAATGTTGCAAAGGTGAGAAAGCAAAGGTAAAAAAAACAATTGCTGCCATTCTCATGGATGATGAACCCATGATAAACATGCAACACGACACAATTTAGGTCTTATTTGGGAATATATTATTTTAGTAATTTTTTTTATTTTTTGGTTAAATATATGAGGTAAAATAATTATTATGTTTGGAATGATTTTTTAATTTTTTACGAAAAGATGTGCAAAAAGTAAAGAAAAAAAATGAAATCTTTTACTTTTTAGTATAAATTGTTGATTTTTTTTTAATTTTTTTAGTAATTTTTTAATTTTTAAATTAAAATATTAAATTGTCAAACGAGACATTAGTATCCGGTGTATTTGTGACTTCTTGTTTGGGGTGTACTAATAAGTACACAGTTTTTATCTTTTTATCTTTTTTCCATCACATCACCTCTCTACTTTTTTGCATATTTTTTCATAAAAAGTAAAAAAAATACACTTATTTAGATCATTCCAAACCTATTCGCGCTATATATTATAGTGCATTTTTCCGGGCCAGATATTTTAAATGACTTTTGTGTAACCATCCAAATTTGATGGGTTATTCAAAAAGGAAAATGTTACAATCTTTGATCTTTCACACTTATATCTTCATCAAAGTATTTTGAGGGATTTGGTTAAAAATTTTTCATAATAAAATTCTAATGCATTAAAGATAAGTATAAAAAGTTTTCCTTGAAAAATCTAACACACATCATTATTATCAAAATATTAAATTTTAAAATAATATAACTTTTGATGTAGATATTAGTTTTTAATAAAATTAGTATTTTTAGAATACTTTCTTCAAGATCTATTAAATAAGATCTATGCTGACTATGAAATTCTTTATATAAAAAAAAATTATTATCGTTGAAATTGATGTAACATGTTACTCTGCTTGACAGTAATATGTTATTCAGTCTCACACTAACATGTTACTCTATTTGATAATTATTCTGTTTGACAATAACATGTTACTCTGTTTGACATTAATATGTTGCTCTGAAAATATTATTCAAGAAAAAAAAAAGATTGAAATAAAATAAATAAAACTATTTTTTTCACCAAATAAAGATTTAATGGTGGAATTTTGGCTAAATTTACCTTTATTAGTGATTACCTAAGGAACGAAATTTGGAGTATGGATAAGGACGAATATATTATATGGTTTATGCAGAATGAGAACGATGTTGACGAATGCAGCTTTCATTTTCATTGTGGATAGACGGTAATATATATAGATTTTTGAAAATTATAGTTTTTTATTTTTTGTTTTTTATTTTTAAATATTTTAAACTATTTTTTTGGATAAATTACACTAACATCTCCTAAGATATCTATTTAATACAAATCTCTCTTACCCTTTGGGTTTCTCCTCTGACTTTATTCTCGTTAACCTTTGAGTGGATCACATTAACTATCTGAGGTCCTTCTGCCCGAGGTTGCGGAGGTGGTGGGGCTGCTGGAGCCTGAGGCAGTCTTGCCTGTTCTTCTCTTGTTCTGGTTTCATCGACAAGGTCTCTCAGGTGGCCTTGTCTTACCAGATCTTCCAAGTGTGCCTTTAGGGCTCTGCAGCCCTGTGTTGTATGTCCGTTTTTATTTTGATAAGCACAATGTCTGTCCATGTTTCTTCTCATAAATTCTCCCGGTTCCCTTGCTGGCGTTCTGAAATAAGGCTGGCTCCGAATTTTTCCTAGGACTTTTTGAATTGGAATTCGGAATACGGTTGTCACTGCCTGTTTACCCCTTAACTCTATTTCTGTTTTGCTGAATTCGTTGTTACTTCGGCCTCGCTTTGGCGAGCCGCTCCTCTTTTCCTGTTTGACTTCCTTGTGGGCCGATGTATCCTCCTCGGCTCGGGCGTACTTCTCAATTCTTGCCATGAGCTCCTCCATGCTTTTCGGCAATGTCTTTGCCAAAGATTTCCGCAGTGAACAGTCATCTTTCAGGCCGTTCTTGAAAGACACGACCGCTACCTCCTGGTTACATTTAGGTATTCGATTGAACACCTCGTAGTACCTTTTTGCATAGGCCCTGAGGCCTTCATCCTTGCTAATTTTTAAAGCCATTAGCGCGTCCACCCTTAATGGCTGTAGTTTGTTTGTTACGAACCTGACCACAAACATCTCGGCCAGGCCTTCCCATGTCTTCACGCTTCCCTTTGGTAATTTATGGAACCAATCTAATGCAATCTCCCCAAAGGACGAGGGGAACACTTTGCAGAGTAGTGGCTCGTTTCCACCGTATAATGCCATTGAGTTCAAAAATAGTCCAACGTGGAAGTTAGGGTCTGACTTACCATCGTATATTTGAAACCTCGTCATGCTGAATCTTTTTGGTGCTTCAAATTTGTCCAGTTCTACCGAGAACGGTGTCATCGGCTTGACGGGTGAGGTTACCTCGGCTTCAGCATTCTGTTCCTTCCTCTTGAGGTAGTTTCTCAAGTCTTCTTTACTCCTCCCCGGAGCTCGGCTGTCTTTGGACTTCAGTCTCTTCGGCACACTACTCTCGGCCTCGTGATGGGCCCGTTTTGATCTTTCTCCGTGGGTTGTGTCAAAGCAGAGCGCCTGCCCATGAACATGCCGATGTTCTCTGCATTCCTGATCCTTCGTTTGATACGTCCTCTAGGACTTCTCTTGTCTTGGCTCCTCTCGCCCGACCTCCCCAGAGGACGGGTGAGAGTGCCTTTTGCTCCTGGAGTGTTGTGGTGCTTCAGGAATTATTTTCCTTCCTCCCTTCTGAGTATTAACTGCTGGAATTGGCGTGTCCTGCAACGGGTATGGTGGCTGCATGACATTGTTTTGCATCATGAAGTTGACGACCGACTGCAGGTCAACCAACTTGTCTGCCAATTCTTTTACTTCCTCATCCCTCCGTAGGCACCTATCCCTCCATACCTGCAGGTTGTCTTCATTATAGTATCTGCCCTGGTCTGCTTTCTTCGAAGTGTCGCCCTCCTGGACGTCTTTTCCCCCGTGCCCCTAGCCACGGGCTTCTTCGTTGTGGTTGTCTCCTTCGACGTCAGGGTCGATAGGCCTGCCACTCCCAACAGGAGCGTCGTCCCCAACCTTTTCGTTTTGTGCGTTACTGGCCATCTATTCGTCTTTCTTTCCCACAGACGGCGCCAAATTGTGTGAGTGATTTTCTGACCTCACTGCTCTCCTTAGGAATTCAGTTGTAGAAAACAGGCAGAATAGATGGCACCTTTCTGTCCTCCACAGAAAGAAAAGGCTCCGGCGGTGGTTCTTCCACCCGGGGGCACTCCGACGATCAAGTCGGTATATCTCTCAAAGATAATCAAGTATTCAACTCACAAGCTTGAGTATTAAAAACGTACCTTAGACCCATGGGGGTGCCTTTCTTTTATAGCCAATACAATCCTAGCCCCAATAGGAGCCTAACTCCAATGGACTTAGGATTATTGCTAGTTCTGGAACTCCCAATGGATTTAGGAAAAAACTCTCCAAGAGTTTTACCTTTATCCAAACTAAAGTCTTCTCCCAATCTAGGACTCCTGTCCTTTATCCGCTTATCCCGGATTCCGATATCTTCGGAGATAACCTCGGCAACTCCGAGATTACCTCGGCATAACTTA
Source organism: Camellia oleifera (assembly GCA_022316695.1). Lineage (NCBI taxonomy): Eukaryota > Viridiplantae > Streptophyta > Magnoliopsida > Ericales > Theaceae > Camellia > Camellia oleifera. Next base: position 59,581,342 of record CM039314.1, read on the forward strand.
CCACGACACATGGCACCTCGGCTGATACGTCGGCATCACCTTGCCACGTGTTGGTACTCAGAAATATATCCCCACAGTTTATGCAGAATGAGAACGATGTTTACGAATGCAGCTTTCATTTTCATTGTGGATAGACGGTAATATATATAGATTTTTGAAAATTATAGTTTTTTATTTTTTGTTTTTTATTTTTAAATATTTTAAACTATTTTTTTGGATAAATTACACTGACATCTCCTGAGATATCTATTTAATACAAATCTCTCTTTATATTTAAAAAATTACATTCATCTTCTGAAGATTTGTAATCTCATTACAAATTGTCTCTTAAATTGCTGATGTCATGTCCTAAACGACCATCTTATCCTTTTTCTCACCATTTCTTCTTCCTGTCATCATGACTACATTTTAAAACCTTTTTATCATTAAATTCAGCTGAACATATTCATATTAAGTGATGATATATAAACATAAATTTTATATAGAATTTTTAAACACAATAATATGGCTTAATAGTAACCTTTCACTTTAAAACAAAACACACATAAACATGATTTATATTTACAATAATATCACTATCACAACATTTTTATGATATTTTTTTGTATACATTTTTATATATCAATATAATTTTTCATTTTTATGTTCACCATTATATCTAGATTAGATCAATTTAATCTAGATATATGTAAAAGGTATAAAATTTGTACAATTTTTTTTTTAACTTTTATTTTATAAAATCCATTGAATTTTTATATTTTTATATTTTTTTGTATTTGGTGAATTTAAAAAAATATCACAAAATATTATACCTCTTAAGTATATCTAGATTAGGTGCATCTAAAAAAAAATGCTTAAAATATTAAAAAAAAAATTAGTAAAAATAAAAAATAAGAAAAATAAAAACGATAAAAAAAGACTCAATTTTTTTGTGTGAGTTAAACTAAAAAAGATGATTGTTATTTCCCTTTAAATGACATGATTGCATTATTTTATTATTTTATATGTATAAAAATTAAGGACAAATATGTCATTTTAATCTAACTGGGGCTAAATGTAATTTTTCTAATGTAAAGGGAAATTTGTAATAAACAGAAATCTCAGGGGGTGTTAGTGTAATTTATCCCTATTTTTTTCTCTTTAGATACACATAATCTAGACAAACTTAAAAATTATAATATTTGTGAAAAAATATAAATAAAAAAAAGAACTAGATAAATACAAAAGAAAATAAAAATATATATTCTTTCGTATTTAGGTTATATGCATCTAAAAAAAAAAATTAACATTTAAAAAAAAAAAAGCACTAAAAAAATAAAAATCTAATTTTCAAAAAACTATTCCAAGCCAAACAATGTTTACGCTATGTTTGGTTGAGAAATTTAGAAAAGGAAAAGAAAAGAGTAGGTAAAATGTAAATAAAATATACTTAAATTTCACATAATTTCACATATTTTTTTTTTCTCTTTTTAAATTCCTTTCCAAATCTCTCAATCAAATACAATGTAAGAATTCCACGAAAATGTAACAAACTCTAATGCAATTCATGTGATTCTTCCTCTTGACGTGAAATTCCCGTCCATATTAGCTTCCTATAATGCATTTCAAAAAATTATTTCATATGCGGATCACACCTATCTATTTAACTTTTTTAAAATTATTTTTTAATTTTGTCGTTTGTCACTAAAAAGAATGAAAGTTTTAGAGATAAAAATTTAAGAACAAAATCACTTTTTATGGACAAAATATTTTTATCCTTAAAAGTGTTATTATTCTTTTTTTAGTGAAAAAATTAGACATTTAGTTATTAATTACTAACTTTTTAAGACTAAAACTTGTTAATTTACCTCAAATCAAACTAAATTTATCTAACTAGCCATATTGTTGGCCTTCTCATGGATGAAGCCATGATCATGTACCACACAACTTTACAATCTAGATTTGGAAATTACGAACTTTAGTTAAAAAGACAAAAAAATAAATATTAAAGTCAAGTAGTTTTATTTTCATTTGCGATCCTATGAGACATTACCGATCCTATGAGATATTTTAAGCGACTTTTTTTCAACAATCTAAATTGACTTGACTTGGGCTCTATTTTTTTACATACTTTTTTTATAAAAAAATTGAAAAATATTTAAAATGTCAATTTCCAACTGGATGAAAATGGACTTTGCATTTGTGATCCTATGAGATATTTTAAGCGATTTTTTTTTGCAACAATCCAAATTGACTTGACTTGGACTGTGTTAAATGAATGTAAAGGGGAACAAAAATAAGGATTGAATGTAAGGGGAATAAAAATAAGGAAAATTTTCATGAGATATACATTTAAAAATAAAGAAAATTAGAAGAAAGTCCCTTTTAAAGAAATTGTCTAGTCATAAATTTTATAAAAAATATAGAGACTAGTGACGTAATTTATTAGATTATATGTTAACTGATAAAATAACTTAAAACGTAATCTAATCGATTATATATTGATATCTAATTATTATATTTCAATTTCAAAATTTTAAAAAAATAAAAGAAAAAAATTGCCAAATTTATTAATTTATTTTTTTATGTTGATGAAATACTTCTTTCAAAATTGCTTATATGAGAAATTTTATTTAATTAGTGATGTAGAAAAATTACTTCAATTTTTTTGGCACATATATACTTTGATCGGCAACCCTAAAAAATTTTTAATTTCGTCCTTAATTAGGCAATTCATAGATGTGATTTGTATTTTTTTAGAAACACTACACAAGCAATGTTATATAGATAATGTACCAAATAATTTTTAAATAAATTCTAAACAAAATTAGTGAACCATAATTTCAAATTTATTTATAGGAAAAAAAATGTAATGCCCCGAAATAATAACAACTATCCATGACATGATTTTCAGTAGAAAGTATAACTTGCAATAAGTATAACATCTCATTAGTATTCCTTAATTGTACAAAAGATGATATATGTATGTATATATTTATAAATCTTAGATTCCAAATCTATAACATATGCCAATAGTATATGAATCTAGACGTAAAGATAAGTTTATGCCCTAATGACTATATATTTCTAAGTTAATATTTGGATGTAACAAAAATGAATTTAACTCAATACAGATAAAGCTCAAGCCACAACTAAATTATCAGAATATTATTGAACAAATCAAAAAGGAGAAATAAACACAGATACATGGTAACTAGGGGTGTAATTTTGGCCTGCGGCCCGTGGGCGGCCCGAGGTGGGCCTGGCCCGTTAAGGCCTGTTTAGGCCCGAGCCCAAGCCCAACCCGAGGCCTTAGGCCATCGTTATGAAGTCCGGCGCAGCCAGGCCCGTGACCTGCTCAAAGCCCGCCCAAAAGCCAGGCCGGAGGCCCGGGCCACCCGAGGCCTAGTGTTAATTTTAATGAAAAATAATAAAATTTTTGTGAAAAAAATAAAATAAAATAAAATAAAATAAAATAAATTTGTTTAGGCTCGCCTAAAGCCCGAGCCCAGGCCCCAGCCCAGGGGCCCCGCTTGAGGCCTGGCCCACTGGCTTGACAAAAGCCCAAATACCCCTGGGTCCAGGCTTCGGCCCGGGCCTAGTTTTTTGGCCCGTGGACTGGCCTGGCCCGGTCCAATTTTTTGCCGGGAACTCACAAGGCCCGACATGGGTCTGGCCCGGCCCAAGCCTGGATAGGCCAGACCGGGCCAAAATTACACCCCTAATGGTAAGTGATTAGCTTGACATGTGACAAATTCTTAGCTATGTTAACAAAAAGGCACAACTTTACTTTTATTTTATTTATATGATAGGATATGATGCAGTACTTTTATGGTTAAAGAAATTAAATATAAATATGAAAAAATTACTCTAAATTAGAATTAGTTTTTAATATCAAATGGGAAAAATTGACACGATTTTAAAATCAAATAGTAAGCCATTTCCAAAATAAGTCATAAAATCAATCAATTTTTAAATTCAAATGATAAAATCAACCCGTTTTTTAAAATCAAGATGTAAAATCAATGAGCTTTCAAATCAAATGGTCGAGTCAACTTGAGTTTGAGTTTGATTTTGAGTTTTCAAAAATAATTTTTAGGTTTTATATCTGAAGTATTCGAATTGAGATCAATTTGACCCCTATTGTTATTTCTTGTCTACAATTACCAATCTCTTTTTCGGAGTAAAAATAAAGTATTGTTTTGCCGTTATACAGCAATCCTACATGTCTCTATTTACAATTTGGAATCCTAATTAAAAACTATAATATATTTATGTGGTTGTGGTTGTCTCTCATGTGTAGGGTTGTTGGTCATAAGAGGGGCACATTGTATTTTCCTTCCAAAAAAGAGTTTAGGACCCAAATCAGCAATTTTTGTTTGATTGTAGTCGATGGACGCCAGTAATGGTCAAATTGATCCAAAGTAGAACAGTTTAGTTGTTAAAACTAATATAATTAAAAGGACAAATATCTAATTTACTTAGAGGCTAATTTGAAAAGCAAAATTAAATTTCCTCTTTTATATACTATTTATCTGAGTTCTTTTTATGAGCTGGAATTTATTTTTCCCTTACACAACCCACCAAGAACATTGATGGCAACTACCAACAAGAATTACAACAGCCACACCCTACCAATGGAGTAACTCAGCGGAAATCTTTAGCACCAATTCCCCAGCTCAGCTTGACACTAATTTTCTTCACCCAGTCACCACAATTGGGAATGAGGCACAGCAGTTACTGCTGCCCCCTTTGGGAGATTGTCTCGAGTGTTTTTTGATAATCTGAACCGTTCATATTGTAGGGTTTGTCGAATAGATCATCCATGCAAAAAATCAAGTTGGCTGGATATCTGTAGCCCTATAACCAAAGCACATTTGTTTTTATAAAAATTAACGGTTAACATAATTTTCATAAATTTTTAAAAACAATTAGGTCCTAATCATGGGATTATGAATATGCGATCAATTTTATTTTTTATATAAATAATATTCTTGATGAACCCCACAATATACGGTTCAGATTATCAAAAAACACTCGAAACAATCTCCCATAAGGAGGTAGTGTGTTTCCTGTCTTTTGCGGCTCAAGTTTTAGGTACCTAACCTAGCATGGAAATGCACAAGGAACCGTGGTATCTATTAATGTCGTACACTTTGTTCAATGATTCAGCAAGTCTCTCTCCAAGTTAAACGTTTTTTTTTACTTTTTATTTTATATTTTTTTTACCCCTAAGGCTTCAAATTTGGAGGTTCTACATTGGCAGGGTTTAGAGCTGTGTTGTTTATAAACTATAAGATATGTTGTGTTCATGCATACTCTTGTCTGAAAAATGCGTGGATTTTAATGATCTGTATCATATGAATATGCCTTTTACTTCGAACAATGAAAGTGCACCAGTCATATTAATGTACCCAATGATCTTAATGATCTCATTTTCCAAATTCGATGCCAGTCTCCTAGCATTTCAGTAGATTTTTTTTTGCGGGGGTGGGGGGAGGGAATTATGAATGGATAAAATGGTATTAAGGAGAAAATCACAATAAAGGCACGATTTGCGATCACCTGTAAGAGCCATTAGCTTTAAACTTGCCTAGGAGATTTGTATAGGCTTAATATCTGTATATTCTATGTTATTATAATCTCTCTATGAACCCTCTGTTGAGAAGAATACAAAGATCAATTCCTGAAATTTTGCACTCTCTCCTATATTAGGGAAAAATTGTAACGATAGACAAATTTAAGACATAATGAACATGGTTTTATCTTTATGGATAACTTTTAGAATGACAATTTTCTTGGCCTCTGATTTGGTTCTAATAAACTTCTTTTTACAAAGTTCAATATTCTTAGCTTTTTTATTTTGTTTTAGGTTTTTTACTTTCATTTTTGTCTTTAATGGGCATTTTTCAAAATTTGCCCACTTCCTTTCTTTCTTTCTTTCTTTTTTTTATTTTTTATTTTTCCAGAAAGTCAAGGGACTCATTTTGCCGAAGAATGGATTGTGTAGTGAAAATTGAAATTGTGTATTATGGGGTACATGTGTAGAATGAATTTGAATCGTATGTTGATGTATCTGGATAAATTCTGGATATATTTTTCTGGATTTGTAGTATTTTTTTTTTATTTATTTAATCTAGGACTTAGAAGAAAAAATTTCTTGACAGAAGGAAAAAAGACAAGGCAACCTTGACAACAAGCCAACATAGCTTTTGACAAGAAATGTATTAGGAGAAGAGAGAAAGAGATCGAATGGCCATTTCCAAGAGCAAAAACTGTTATGATGGCTTTAGTTGACTTGCTAAAACAATTAATAGAGTCAGAGAGGATAACTGCACATGAACATAATGACATTAAAATAAAACTATAAAACACATGCTACTCCAATTTTTATTTTATTTATTTATTTTTATCTTACAATGGAATAAGTGAGCAATTCTATCATTTACAAAGCAAATGGCAACATTTAAAAATAAAATTGCTAAGTTTTCGCACAATACGATCTAGAAACATGAAATATGCATCTCTCCAAGACATCTTGAAGAGTAAAAGGCCCACCACAACCGAAAAACCAACTACAAATCCTAGTGCCGAGCTCAAAAAGAACCACACTTCTGAAAATCCCTCATCTTCTTCACCTCCATGTCCAACTTTAGCTATTGTCCTGTTTGTGCTGCAGTTTGTAAGTGGAGGTCCACAAAGTTTGTTCCCAATAAAGCTGGATTCATCTAAGCTTTGAAGCTGAGTACTTGATGGAATTTTTCCTGTTAGATTGTTATAAGACAAATTCAAGTAACTCAAGAATGACAAACTTGACATGCTAAATGGAATCTCACCGCTAAGTTGGTTGAGAGAGCAATCAAGGGATTCAAGCTGTCCCATGTCACCAATATTCTCGGGAATCCTTCCTATTAAATGATTTCTAGACAAATTCAGTGACCACAATCCCACAAGTCCAGTTAGTCCCTTGGGAATTTCTCCAAATAAATTGTTTTCTGAAAGATCTATGCTTGTCACCAATTTAAGATTGGTGCTATATAGAACCTCTCTTCCTTTGGTCACCAAAGTTGCACTATCGAGAAACTCGCCTCTAGATGTGAGATAGGATATGCGGTTACTTGAGTTTTGTTTTATTGCCATGGCACTAAAATTGTTGAAACATCTTGGCAAAAGTCCAGAGAGATTATTATGTGCAAGGTCCAAGATTTGAAGAGCACCTAGATGACATAGTTCATATGGAATGTCTCCTTGAAACTTATTTGCACGAAGGTTGAGAACTATCAAATTTGAAAATGAATTCCCAATCCAAATTGGTATGCTTCCAGTAAATTCATTTTCACCAAGATCAAAGGTCAACAAGTTTGTACAGTGTTGTAGAGACTGTGGTAGTTCTCCTAAAAGGTTGTTATGCCGCAAGTGCATTACAATGAGGAAATTTAAATTTCCAATGGAGGGCGGAATGTTACCCATCAGATTGTTGTTTTCCAATCTTATGGTTTGCAAAAATGGCCAATGCCCCCAACAGTCAGGAATTCCTCCTGATAGATAATTGTCTCCAAGAACAAGAACAATCAGTAAATTGATTGGTTTCTCCCTTGTACCACATAAGACGTGGTGAATAGATCCTGAAAAGTAATTATTTGAAAGATCTAGTGCCACCAAATTAGAGGAGATGAATGGTAATTGACCCTCCAAATGGTTGGAACTCATGTCAATCGCTGCATAGAAAAGAACCTCAATTATTCTTGGAATCTCTCCGTGGATTTGGTTACAAGAGAGATTTAGATATTTTAATCGGGAAGATATGTTCCAAAACCAGGTGGGAATAGAATCTGAAATATTTGTGTTGGCTATATCCAAATCAGTTAACTTTTCTTGAGATTCAAGCCATAATGAAAATTTTGGCCCTAATTGCCATGAGGTCAATGACAAACGTTTAATTTGAAAAGGAGGACCCCAACTATCACTTGCTTTCAAAATTAAGTTGTTTCCAAATGCATATAAGAAACATAATCTTGTGAGATTAGCAAAGTGAATGTCAGAGACAACACCCTTCAACAAATTATTTGAAATATCCAACCATTCTAACTTAACAAGTTGTCCAAGACTTTCAGGAAGTGGTCCATTCAACTGATTGTAAGAAAGATATAAAACCATCAAGGATGATAATTTTCCTATTGAGGCCGGCATTGGACCAGAGATGGAGTTATTAGAAAGAGATAGGTAGGCAAGATTTTTGAACTGGCCAAGCTCATCCGACAAGTGACCAAGAAGATCGTTGGAATCTAATTCCACCCACTTCAATCCATCTGACATGCACTGAGAGAAAATTTTGAAAACTTGTGCTATCTCCCCGCCAAACTTGTTACTTGATAAAGCAATTTCCTTTAACTTGCAAAGCTTTGCCAATGAACTTGGTATTCTTTTCTCAAGTTGATTGAATGACAAGTCAAGGGTAACGAGGGAAGTCAAGTTTCCAATGTCACTTGAGATTTCACCTTCCAAGTGATTGTCCGCAAGATTGAGGGACTCGAGCTGGCTCAAATGATACAACCAATTTGGCATAGTAGATTTGAAAAAATTCCAAGGCAAATCCAAAACTCTAAGAGAAGTCATGTTCAAAAGCCCAATTGGAATTGGTTCTTTGAAATTATTGTTGCCTAAGCGAAGAGAAATGAGGCCAATGAGGCTAAACAACCCCTCAGGCATCGGGGAATTTAGATTATTTTCAGAAGCATCAAACACTTTAAGAGAAGTCATGTTTTGAAGACCATTAGGAAGTGGACCATAAAAGTTACATCCACTGATATCTAGGGAAACTAGGTGGCTTAGACTGAAAATCCATCCAAATACAGATGACTCGAATTCGTTATAGGAAAGGTCAAGGATGGCAAGTGATGTGAAGTTAACGTTAATTGAAGGAGAAACATATTTGAGTTTGCAACTAGACATGTGTAATTCTGTCAAAGAAGGGAGAGCATTTATCACCTGTAGCCAATCCAATGCTTTGCTAAGATCCACCCGAAGCATATCAAGCTATTGTAATGAAACAAGACCCGAAAACCATTGCAAATTATCACTATGTAACTGCAATACATCGTAATTAACAACACGTCCAAGATCAAGATAACCATAATTAGTAGTAGTACCTCCGAGACCAAGATAACGCATCATGGTGAGATTTCCTAGTTGATGGGGAATGGTTCCGCTAAATCCAGCTTGAGATAAGTTGAGGTATCTCAGTCTTCCAATAGAGCCAATGAAGCTTGGAATGGGAATCCCTTCGAAATCATTGCAACTTAAGTCCAGGTGAGAGAGATACTTCAAATCAAGTAGAGAAGGATTTATCGTGCCACCTAACTTGTAACTCAAATAAGCTTCATATTCAGCTTCAGTTTGATCAACCCTAAAAGGATGAAGATTACGAAGGCGGATCTTATGGACATGGCCAGTTAAGTTGTTGCAAACAACTCCAGCCCATTGACAACAATCCTCACCAACCCAAGATGACAATTGGTTTGAAGGATCTTTAAGATCTTGCTTGAAGTTTAGAAGGGCTTGCTTCTCGGTTTCGTTGCAAACCGTATTGGATTTTCCATTGCAAAAGCAATTATGAAAGGTTGCAATGGTGAGATAGGCAACACAAAACGCAATTGTTGCACTTCTCATGAATGAACCCATGATCATGCAAGACATCACAAGACAATTTGGTTTTTTTTTTGGTTTGTTTGTTACAATTGGGTTTGTTCGTATCTAATGTTACAAGTGGGTTTTGGTATTTATAGAGTAATGCTTGGTCCGTACCGTGGCTGGTCTTGCGCAAGAATCCAAATTTCTTTGACTTGAATAAGACATTGTGTATTTTTTAATCAATTCTTAATGAGCAGTACTACAGTTTTAGATTTTTTATTTTTTATTTTTTGTAAAATTTCATCAAGAGATATTAACTTGTGGTTTAAATTTGTTTAAGCCATTAATCTCACAATATATTAGTTAATCTTAACCACACAATTTTTTTTTTTTTTTTTAACCATTCTTAAAAAAGAAAAAAAAAACAAAAAAAACTCACAAATTTTTTCTGAACAAAATTTGGACCTCCTCTGAGTTAAATCAAAGTGATGTAAAAGATATCTAACAAATTCAGAGTAGATGGCCAAGGACCTACTGGTCTTATCTCATCCTAGCCTTATTGAATCTCAAATGAAATCTAAGGCCCTGTTTGGGAAGGGCTATTTAGATTAAAATTGTTAATAAAAATAAAATAGATTAAAATAGTTAATAATACAAAATATCATATTTAACTCATAATTATTTCTTTTTTTTTTTCACAACCATTAAATCAAATATCAAAAAAAAAAAAAAAAAAAACTATCTTTCTAAATATAACTTTTTTTTTTTTATAAACTAAATTAAAATAACTAAACATTTTTAAAAAAATTAATTAAAATAGTCAACTTCTAAACAGGGCGTAAGTGATGTAAAAGGTATCTTACACAAATGGAGTAATTAATCTGGACCCACTAGTCTCATCTCTCTCGGTTTATTTTTGGGGTACTGTTTGTAGTTTGACTTTTTTTTTAGTATTTTTTTTATTTTTTTTTTTATGAATTGTGTGGGGATGTTTTTTGAGAATGATGTCACGTGGCCAAGGAGCGTTCGAGATGTTGGCCGAGGTGTTACGTGGGTGAGTCATGTTGCTGAGGTGGTTGCGGTATTGTCAAAGTTTGGTGCGGTAATGCCGGAATCTCAGATATTTGGATAAGGGACAAGAGTCCTTGATAAGAGGAAGCACTTAGTCTAGATAAGGATAAGGCTCTTGAGGAGTTTATTCATATTTAACTAAGAGTCTGAGATAGGCACTATGCTTGAGTCCCATGAAGTGAGACTTCTAGGGGATTATGGAACTATTGGCTATAAAAAGAGAGGCACCCCCATGGGTCTAAGGTATACTTTATTTCTATGAGTTTAGTACTTGTTTGATATCTTAATAGATAAGTTTGACTGACTTGATTGTCGGAGTGCCTCTGGCTGGACGAGCCTACATTGTATTCTCATTTTCTTATTGGCAAGTAGTTGGCTTCATATATTCTGCCGCATGCTTTCTAAGTACGTTCTCTATTGGTTGTGAGGTCGAAAATCAACACCCATAATTTGGCACCATTTGTGAGAACTTAGGAATGATAGATGGCCGACAACGGACAGAAAGTGCATGTTGATAGATGTTGCTAGAGACCGAAATGGGAACAAGAATGGCAAACGAGATGAGTACTACCATGAAGGGGATCTTCAGGTATGGAAGGATAGATGTCTAAGAAGGGATGAAGAGTTAAAGGACATGGAGAACAAGTTTATAGATCTGCAGACGGTAGTCAACTTTATGATGCAGAACAATGTGATGCAACTAGCGTTTCCCTTACAAGATACACCAGCACCAGCTGTCGGTGCCCAGAAATGAGGGCAAAAGACAGTTCCAATTGTCCCACAACATGGCAAGGACAAGGAAATTCACATTGGCAATCACAAGTTGTCGGGCAGACAAAATCATGGCAAGGGGAGTCCTAAAGGACACCACGAACCAAGGGGATCTATGTCAAGGGATCTCGACAGATCCACGGGCAGGGCCTTTGTTGTGACGATGCAAAGGATATAGAGAAGTCCAAAAGAACACACCCTAACACAGGAAGCAGCGCATCGAAAAGGTTGAAGTCGACTAACAGCCGAGTTCCTAAACGAACGAAGGAGGACCTAAGAGATTACCTCCAAAGGAAGAGACACGATGCTGAGATCACATCTAATGCCTAGTCGAAGACGTCGTTCTCAATAGAATTAGATGCGCTCAAAGCACCAAAAAACATGCTGAGGTTCCAGATCTATGATGGTAAGTCTGATCCAAACTTTTATGTCAGTTTATATTTAAATTCAATGACCTTGTGAAGCGGGAACAAACAACTATTGTGCAAGGTGTTCCCGTCATCGTTTGGGGAAATAACATCATATTGGTTGCACAAATTGCTGAAAAGATGTGTGAAAAGTTGGAAAGGTCTGGCTGAGATGTTTGTGGCCAAGTTCATTACAAACAAATTGCAAGCACTGAGGGTAGACTCCTTACTGTCTTTAAAAATCAGTGATGGCGAAGGTCTTAGGGCCCACGCTAAGAGATGCTATGAGGTTTACAACCAGATCCCGACTTGTAACCAAGAGCTTGCAGTCGTATCTTTTAACAACTGCTTGGATGATGATTGCCCACTTCAGCAATTGCTTTCAAAAACCCTCCCGAAGAACATGGAGGAACCCATGGCACAGATTGAAAAATATGCCAGGGTTGAGGAAAACAAGAAAGCAAAGAAGATAAGTGCAGCAAAGTTATAGAGGAGAAAAGGCTCGTCGAAGCGAGGCTGAGGAAATAATGGCGTTGATAGGCTGGAGTTAGGAATGAGATCTATGCAGGCAGTGAATGCAGTTTTCAAGATCCCCATATATAAGATGTTGGAAAAAAAATCAGGAATCAGCCATACTATAGGGCACCACAGAAGATCCTGGGGGAGTACATGGGTGGGAACCCCAAGAAGAACTGTGCCTACCACGAGGATTAAATCGAGTTTTAAAAAAAAAATAATCAATTTTTTTATATTGAATTAAGAGAAAATTATTAAAAAGTCCACTACAATAATTGTTTAAGGCATTAGATTCAGTGAATATTTTTTGTTGGTGAGAGATTCACCATTTGTAAAATAGTTTGGCGAGAAATCCTTTTATTGATTTTGAAGGACATTTTATTTTCAATTTTATCCCTTAATTTATCTGTTGACTTTTTTTTTTATATCTATCTATTCAAAAAAAATTTGACTATCTATTCAAATTTATATTTATTTGTTGAATTTTTTTCCCTGTCTATTCAAAATCTACGAGTTTCTCTGGTGGTACAAAACCATAACCTTAGAGAAAAAGATTAGAAGAGAGAGAGAAGGGGGTAGAGAGAGAGAGAGAAACGAGTATGTACAGATAATGAGGTAATAAGCGTGACTCTAGCCACCACGAATAGAGAATAGAGTATTTTGATCATTTCGCAGAAGGTTGTCCTTATGGACATTGTATTTTAGTACGTAAATCTTTGGACAAAAAAATTCAAATTTAAATTTATCGCTTGAACACTCTTAAATTAATTGCATTTATTTTTTAAAACAGAGCACCTATCAACATAGCTTTTATCTTTAAAATGTAATTTTCTAGAATTCTTAGTGAATTTTTAGAATAATAACTAATCTATATGTTAGATTTGGATGGTCACCCATGAGTAATACAACTCATAATTTAATATAAAAGTATTGAGAATATCATGTAGAGCATTGTTGTCATCTTACCAATTTTTTCATTCAATTTCTAAGCATGTGCCAACTTAATTAAGACAAATTGTTTCGCAATAATGTCTTTCTTTCGTTAATTCTTCCATTTAAGTAATTATTTTTAACTTTGGCGGCACTTTTCTGTTTCACATTAATGAATATTTTTGTTCGTTAAAAAAAAAGTTATTCCGCCTTTCTCCCTCATTTCTATGAAACAGGTAGTGTGTAAAAACCTATGTAACTATTGTAACAGTATTTAATCACTGAAATAAGAAGATTTTATATTCAAAAGTAATTGAAACATCTTTTAACAAGTTAAAACTTATAATTACCATCCAATTTTTTCTCTCCCTTTCTTTTTTCTATAACAACATTAGAATTATTTTTTACAATTTTTTTTAAGAGCATTGCTACTGAAGTAGAACAGTTTTGCTAGAGAGCTCTAATTAGAGCTGACACCATATATGTAATAAAAATAAATTAAAAAAAAGGTAAAAGACAGAACATAAGGAGAAAAAAAGACAATTTAATACTCCTTTAGAGCTCCCTTTTTAGAGGTCACACTCATTATATTTTGCAGAACAGTAATGCTAGATATCATGAAAAACCTTTCATAAAAATAATCATGAAAGCTTTGTGACCCTTGCATTACACTTATAATAAAGTACCACGCACTAATTAAGGTAATCCAAAGATCATAAATCTTTCTTAATTATTTTCATGAAAAAATTTTCATGATTCCTAACTTTTCACTTCGTAGAATGTAACTAAAAAAAAGAATTTTGCGGAAACCGACAAAGATGTTAACAATTCATTGGAAGGTAATTGTGTGGACCCATTCATTGCACTACGGTTCATGCGCCACATGAGTGGGCTTCGGCTAACAACTCGGCATACATATCATTTTTCTTTTTTTTTTCCTTTTTTTTAATTTCTTCCCTCATGTTAGTTATCTATTCTAGTTTTAATTTTTTTTGAGTTGTATAAATTCCTAAATTGTTATTTTGGTTATTCAAGCTCCCTTAAAAGGTCTTGTGCACAATATATATATATATATCTATAAAGTTTGATTTGATTCTTCGTTTACTTTGTAATTGAACAAATCCGGTCCTTGAACACCTCTCTCTAACGTTGAGGATGAATGAGATTCACCAAAAATTATGAGGCGATTCATAATTATCATGTGTTGGGCATTGGAAATGCACATGGATCCTGGGCCAGGGCAGCTTGGTATAAGTGGGACTCCATGGGCTGGGCTAGCCCCTTTTTCTTGAATATCCTTGTTGAATCTAATGGATCCAAACAAAGATATGCATTAATATTTAAGTGCCACGGTGACATCATCTCATAAAAGGCATCAAGCAGAGAGTTACTATTTATTACCAATCTAATAATATTTTCACAACAACACAATGTAAGATTATTTATTTATTTTATTTTATTTTTTTTTCTGAGTTCAATGGTAAGGGGTGTTTGGACCAGTTTATGTACACCTTGCGGCAGGACTAGGGAATTCACAAGAATTTTTTTTCTTATGATCTAGCCCCAAGAGTTGAATCTTGAACAATTGTGTGGGAAGCATACCCACCAACCATTCAAGACAATATAAGAATTTTTATTACTCAATGATTCATTTACATACTAATACCTTAAAACATGATACAATATTGAAAAGAGTGTATATTATGATATTAGTCTATTATATTGGTGATCATTGTCTTATGAGTAATGCCATACAAGCAAAAGTTTTATACAAAATGGCATTATCTTTTATGATCCTTCCAGTTCTAGTCAAAACATTCTCCATTGTGATTCATAATTACAAGCATACACGAGTGCCATATCATTTTAGATATACTTCATGCATATAACTTCTATTTGTAAATCACGTCTTAAGCATGCCCAAAATATTTTCGAAGACAATTCATTGATCATGTTTTAACCCACTAAGGATTTATTTGATTGGATGGATTATAATATATGATTGTGTTGTACAAAATGCATGTTTAAGTCAAATAAGCATATTCAAATTACAAAACAGAAAATGCTAGAACTAATTAAGTCCTAGATATTACAACTTGAAGAACATAAATATAAAACAAAGTAGATTCTGGAATAAAATAATTAACTGAAACAAAATAAGAAAGCAAATTGAAACTCGTGGTAAACACAGTTTCCTTAAAACAGATTTGCCGCAACACCGATAGGTGTTGGAGGAACACCGACATCTATCTCCCAAGATATGACGGTCAAAACCAGCTACTGGCAGAAGCATTTTTTGAACAGTTTCAATGAATTTGACAATGGTGGCACTCTCTCATACTCAGAAGAACAATTTGGGTAGACTAACGATATAAGAGAGCAAAAAAATTTGGGAAGAAACCCAAAAGAGGGTGGTCTTTATTTATACATAAAGGAGAGAGATGATGAGTCTTTAGCGATGAAGGCTAGCAACCAATGCAGGATTGAATTTTGCAAAACTGATGGTATAAATCCATCATAAGTATAGAAGTTACACACTCTATATACATATGTGTGTATATTTGTAGCAGTCACCACCTTCTGATCTAGTCCAGAAAAAGATTAGGTTAGTGGGACCAACCCAGCCAACCCAAACTTCATCTAGTCCAACAAGCCTCAAGCCTAAGATCCACAGATCTAGACCCGGGCGGGCGGGCATGTGGCACTTTTTGCATGACCAACTTGGACCATAGTCTTAGCTTAAGCCCATCCTTGAATCATTCAAAACTCTCTTCTTTCAAAAAATTTGGATGCCCCAAAGGGCTCACATAGCTAAAACTAGGGACTTAATTACCCATTAATACTTTCCTCTATAATCAATGTGGAATAGATGGTTACACATCTTCTCCAATACCTCATTCATGAGGCTAACTTTATGAGACAATTTGTAACGCCCAAAGCAATGGACAATACAATCATCCACGATATTAAATAAATGATAGTACATCGCTAAATATGATATCTTTACACTTACATGATTCTAATCAACATAATTCTCATTCTCATTGCACCATAGATCTTTGTTTTCAAAACAAATACAAAATATATATCCCTGTCCAGTGAGTTAGAGAAAGTTACAAAATGGATACATTACATTGAAACTTCTAAACAAAATTATAAAACTTAAAATAAATATAAAGGATTTCAAAAGGTTTCATTATAATTCCAAGTCCACAAAAGATCAAAAGGTTACAAAACAAACAAGAGAAATATCTTCTTCATCATTCATCTTCATAAGCGGGTCTAGGGTTTTTCATATCTTGAAATGTTAGAAAAATAGGAATAAGCAATGTTGCTCAGTAGAGAATGACTTTATCCAAGTATATAAACATTTTATTTGAATATGCAAGACCCATATTTACGCCAAGAGTTCATATGTATTTAAAACCTTAAATTTTATAAACCCTAATTAACAATCAACCTCCACACTTTTTCCGTCATCACAGGGATGGTATGTGGATGCCTCTAGCCTTTCCACTTTCGTTGTCCTCACACGAACTGGCCAGTGGACACCTCACAACATTTCCACATTCGCCGCCCTCACACGGACCGGTAAGTGGCCACCTTAAACACAACCCCACATTCGTCGTCCTCACACGAATTGAGTAAGTGGGCACCTCAAATACATTTCATAACATTTGCATTTTCCACACAACACCAACAATCACCAGGATTCTCTAATTTTACGTATCCATCATTCATTTCATCAAATTCATAAACAATCCCTTAGGTTTCAAATGAAAATTTAGGGGTTTCTCACACTAAGGTTTATTTTCCTTGATTCAAGTGTATTTACATACTATCTCATAGATTATTTCCTAATGTCCCATCAATTTGACAAAAAACACATCATCTATACAAGGCTCATATATATATACAAATATATCCATATATATACCATACCCATCTCCATAGATGAACACCCTGTAAGATTTACACATATTTAAACCAAAATGAAGATATATGAGGGTAAAGACATTCCTATCTCAAAGTTGTGCAATGGAAGATGAAGGTCCACTCGATGACCTTTCGAGATACCACGTTATAATCGGTTCAAAGCATAGCTCTTGGAGAGGAGTACAACTTTAATAAAGGAGCTAAGATGGATTCTTCCTAAATATAGATGAAATCTAGTGTTTTAGCACTAGGGTTTTCGAAAAAGAGGAAGAGAGAGAGAAAAGATGAAAAAGTGAGTCAAAAAATGTGTTTGGATCGTGTTTTAAATCTGTTGTCCCGACTTGACCGCTCGAGCGAAGAACCAAAATGCAAAGGGACTACTCAAGCGAACTTTTCCAC